>JASDQU010244521.1:144627-157747 GCA_032191745.1 Picea mariana
CCCCCTCTTAAACTCAAAAAGAAGCCCACCACTCCTCATGAATTTCCTCCCTCCATCACCCCTATCTGGAAAATGTTTTTTGATGGAGCCTGCTCCAGGGAAGGCGCTGGTGCTGGGGTAGTTTTTGTATCACCTGCTCAAGAAGCCATATCTCTGTCATACAGGCTATAATTTAAAACCACCAACAATGTGACAGAGTATGAAGCCCTTGTTCTGGGTATGAGGGCTACAAAAGAAATGGGAATTAAAGAGATAGCATTATTTGGAGATGTTGAGTTGATCATCCAGCAAGTCAGAAATGCCTACCATGCTAATAATCCCCGACTTAGAAATTACAGAAATGAGGTATGGGACTTGATTTATAGTTTCTTCTTGGCCTTTAACATTTCGTTCATTCCGAGGGGGGAAAATACTTAGCCAATTCGTTAGTTGTCTCATCTAGTTTGCTCAAAGTTCCTCTGCCACCTATGGTCAAATCTGATGTTGAAATAAAATATAGGCCCTCTGTACTAGACAATGTCAAGCATTGGAAGGTATTCGAAGATGATCTAGAAATTGAAATATTTATCCAATCTATTGATGAATTTTCTACGTTGCACATTGATCAGGATCCTGATACAGAGGATAGCCCTCACCCTGAGGTGTTTCTAAATAAAATTGCTAACCACCAGATTATTCAGCTACCTAGCAATCACATTCCGAGGGGACTAATTCCTTTAGAAAGATTGTTTGATGGGAATGATGTGGCAGTAAAGGGGAGGGTTTCAAGTGAAGATGTTGCCACAGCCAAGTGCAACATTGGCACACAGGAGGAGCCTAAGTTTGTCAAGCTGTCAAGGAGTTTGACCACAGAGCAGAGGGCTGAATATACTGAGTTGCTGAAAGAATTTGTTGATGTGTTTGCATGGACCTACGAAGACCTCAAGACATATGACACATCTGTCATTGAACACAAGATCCCACTAAAGGAAGGGGCTAAACCATTCAGGAAGAAGATAAGACAGATAAATCCCATGTTGTTTCTTGTCATGGAGAAAGAAGTGAAGAAGCTGTTAGAAGCCCAGATCATCGTCCCCTTGAGATATTCTGAATGGGTGGCCAATTTGGTTCCAGTAAGAAAGAAAAGTGGATAAATCAGGCTTTGTGTCGATTTCAGGAACCTGAACAAGAGCTCAAAGAAAGACAATTATCCCCTTCCCAACATGGAGCACATATTGTAGAGGGTAACCGGTGCATCTAGGATTTCCATGATCGATGGTTTTTCTGGTTATAGCTAGATATCGGTCATGCCTGAGGACAGAGAAAAAACGGCCTTCACCACTCCTTGGGGCACATTCATGTATGCCAAAATCCCATTTGGGATGATGAATGCAGGAGCGACATTTCAGCAAGCCATGGACATAGCGTTCATCGGGGAGAAAGATAAGTTCGTGGTGATCTATCTGGATAACATAACCGTTTTATTCAGGTCTGACGAAGAGCACTGTTGTCACCTGAGAAAAGTTTTTTTGAAGTGTCGGAGGTTCGGCCTTTCCCTTAATCCCAAGAAATCTTTGTTTTCTATGGAGGAGGGGAAGCTATTAGGCCATATAGTATCAGCAAAAGGAATGAGGATTGATCCTATTAGAGTGGAGGCAATTCGGACCCTGTCACTTCGTAGATCTAAGAAGGAAGTTCAGGCCTTTTTGGGGAAGATTAATTTTCGGAGGAGATTCGTCTCGAATTTTGCTGAACTGGTGAAGAACATCACAACCATGCTCAAGAAGGGAAATGAAGTAAAATGGATGGTGGAATCCAGGGAATCTTTTGTCCAAATAAAAAGAGCATTGACTGAGGCACCTGTGTTGATCAGTCCTGACTATTCCAAAGATTTCCTAATCTTCTCTTTCGCTTCTTTTGATACAATAGCAGTGGTCTTGTTGCAGAAGAATGAGGAATGGCGAGAGCAACCCATTGCCTTCTTCGACAAAGCATTAAGAGATGCAGAGGTCAGATATGAAATTATGGAGAAGCAGGCCTATGCCTTAGTGAAATCTCTCAAAGCTTTCAGGGACATTGATGGGAAGAGGAGTAAATGGATAGCTAAGATCCTAGAATTTGACTTGGAAATAAGGCCTACCAGATTGATCAAAGGTCAAGGCTTAGCCAAGTTGTTGGCCGAAGCTAATCGCAAAGCTTTGGGGGTGGATTTCATCAATGCACAATCAGAAAATTAGCAGAATCAATTGTCTGATGTAGACCCTCAAACAGAACCCTTGTTGGCTCGATTTCCTTGGTATAAGGATGTCATATATTTTCTGCAGGAGTTGAGGCCCCCATATGGCCTGCAAAGAAACAAAGCAAGAGCTCTGAAGCTCAAGGCAGTCAGGTACTTTCTTATCAATCAAATCTTATACTGGAAAGACCACCTGAGAGTGCTTTTAAAATGCATGGATCCACCAGAGGCTGACAGGATCATAGTCGAATTTCACAGCGGCCTATGTGGGGGGCACCATTCCTGGAAGACCACAGCCCACAAAATTCTCAGATCCGGGTACTACTGGCGCGCCTTGTTTGCTGATGTCCATAGAAGAGTTAGAGCCTGTATCTCATTGCAAAGATTTTCGGGAAAGCAACAGCTCAAGTCCCTGCCTTTAAAGCCTGTAATTGTTTTGGGACCTTTCCAGCAATGGGGCCTAGACTTCATTGGAGAAATTCACCCCACTTCCAGTGGGCAGCACAGATGGATCCTGACTGCCACAGTCTTCTTCACTAAGTGGATTGAATCTATCCCTACCAGGATCACTTCCCACAAGGTAATTATTGGATTCCTAGAAGACCTCATCGTAAGGTTTGGCTGTCCAAGAAAGATTGTCACTGATAATGCAGCCACTTTCAGTTCTGAGCCATTAGCCAAATTCTGTGAGCAGTTCGGGATCAAACTGATTCACTCCACCCCATACTATCCCCAGGGCAATGGTTTAGCAGAGTCCTCAAACAAAAACCTGATAAGAATCATCAAAAGATTATTGGAGGACAACAAAAGGGCTTGGGATTCAAAGCTGAAGTTCGCTCTATGGGCCGATCGGGTGACCACAAAGAGATCTATAGGCATCTCCCCTTTCTATTTAGTTTATGGAGCAGAAGATGTCTTCCCTTCTCAGCTGGCCATTCTCATAGAAAATTTCTTCCAAGATTATCAAGAAGAGCCCAACGACATGATCAGAAGGATTCATCAACTGGTAGAAGTCTAGTAGGTCAGAGAGCAGGTAATGATCAGAATTCAGGACCATCAGTAGAGGATCAAGTAGGTTTTTGATAAGAAAGCCAACAAGGAGGAGTTCCAGATAGGAGACCTGGTGCTGAAATGGGATGCTCCTAAGCAATATAGGGTAAGCACGACAAATTTGAAGCACTATGGGTTGGGCCTTTCGAAATTTCTGAATTCTTCTCAAATAACACATATCGGCTACAGGATTTGGAAGGTGAAGAAGTTTTCAGCATCCCAGTAAATGAGCATTTTCTTAAAAAATGTTTTGTCTGATCCTTCGGTGGCTCCTATGTTTTGTAAATATTTCCCTTTCTGTTCTTTGTTTTTACTTTTATTGTTTCATCTTAATAAATGATTCCATAGCCCATCAGCAAGGCACTGGAATTGCAAAATGAGTCCTTAGAGCATCACAAGGACGACTCTATCCCCCATGGAGCCTAATGTTAGTAGAATTTCTTGTCCTGGACATGAGAGTATCCAGGTCTGCAAGTTGCACAAGAAGCGCCCAAGCGCAACATGGGAAAATCTCGTCTTTCAGGTTTTCGGGCATGTAAGAGGGCGAAATTATGATGTCGACAGTCCAGGTCCTTTCATAAGAGCAGATCGATGGTCGACGGGAAATCGCTGGTGGCAGATTTGCGCCAAGATTAGGCGCGATGGATAGTGCCTATACTGCATGCAGGAAAGATAGCAGTCGTCCATCCAAAAGACGTGTGGCGCGAGATCTAGTCACGTTGTCAATTTGGCATTCGGGAGTTCAAGGGGTGAGGATTCTATGTTGTTCTACATCTCAAAACCCCGAACCCTGAAAGCATTGAAAACGCCCAAAGTTGGACACGTAGTATTACGAAGCAACCTTAGCCATTCATCCACAGGAGACACCTGGTGCACGATTAGGTTCCTCGCTGTTTCGCCCATCACGATTTCAAGGCACGAAGATCAACTCCGTTGTATCCCGATGCGCAAGGTACCGGGAGTGTTCAGGACCCGGGCCCACAGTATCACCAAGCGAGTTCAGGACCGTTAGATTTAAGAAGACGCGTGGCACCACATTAAGCTGTCTCGACGTTTCGCTCATCGCGATTTGAACGCCGAAAGCGCTTTGGGAATAAACACAGGGTCACAACCAGTGGTCACTTGGGGAAGAAAGGAACTGTGCAAAAAGAGGCCAAAGGTGCCGAGTCCAGTCGCCGAAAAGGTCGTCGTGATCTCCAGGTGCCATCTGATGTGACCTCGATCCTGGTTTTCGCTTGGAGTAAATGATGATGAGAACGGGTGGTTGAAACCTCCTTTCATTCATTAAGTGTGGGGAATGGAGGGTCTAGCGAGTGGTCTACTCGAAGAGGTCCTGTGTACCCATTTTTCCAGAGAAGTCATGCTGAGTTCCCAACTAGCCAGAGGAGGTCTGCACATGCTAGCTTGGCACTTAATGGCTCAGCTACTCCCCTTGCAGGAACTACGCGCAGTTAAGGTGGCGTCTGATAGAGAATACCCATCCGAATTTGGCTGAAGGGACACCAAGCCTTGGATGACCGATCATGCCGCTGTTAGGTGAATTTTCTGAGTATATAGTCTCAGTCTTTGTATTTTTGTAATCTATCGATGGTAGAGCGAAGCTCCCGATTGTAAAGTTTTAGCAACACTCTAGTTCTCTGGTTATGCATCTATATGCGAGATTTATTGTTTTATGACAAACAATCTTTCTCACTCCATCCAATTTTCATCTTATGCTGAGAATTCTGTGAACGACTGATTCGTGCAAATTATTGCAATCATGTTATGATAAAGGATTTATTGTTGCATTGTTTTATTCTCCAGTGTTTTGCGTTTGAATGTAAGAAGATCTTGCGTTTAGATGCCTTCTCCTATGGTCTGTTAGAAACTTGATGTTTATGACAGACCTTTGCATCTCTCTGATACAAGTCTTCCTCTTTCTCACCCTTACTACAACTCACTGTCTGAAGTTTGATCAAGACCTCACTTGCCCATGCATGCTTGGCCTAGTTTCAGAGTTAGAACCACATCGTTTTGAGTTAACCTCCATTTGATCACCCCATTAAACAAATTGTGACATAAACTGATGGGTGTCGGGCTCTGCTCCTGTTGCAATCCAGGGGTGACTTCCGATGCTAACAGACAATTTATCCAAGGGAGTGCCTAGAAGCCACCTAGTTGAAGGATTTGATAAAATGTTGAAGATCATCCAGAGATACTTTACATGTGAGGGAAGGTTTAACATGTTATACCAGTATCATATAAGACTCTTGCTACATTTCACTGGTAAATATGCAATGAATATCCCTTTTTATCTTTTGAGGAGCATGGGAAATATGTCTGATATATTCCAAGCCAAGTCCAAGGCTATGGACACTAGTATCTTTCACTCTGGATTGATCAGGATGTTGGTTATGGAAGAATTGAAGAAGAGGAACATGACTTGGGAACAGTTCATTGTCTCTACCCATATACAACTAGATATAACCTCTACTCCTCAGTCTAGGATGAAGATCCCTTTTCCATCTAGTAGTTTTGCTCCAGTAGGAACAAGCAGGAAGAGAAAAAGAAAAGCCACTACTCAAGACAAATAAGCCCTCAAGGAAATTGAAGAAGAATGGAGAGAGGTTCATTGCTCTCCACAGAGAGATTTTTCACCTCCTCCTACACTTGAATTGGAAGAAGTCTCTTCATCCACAAAAAACACAGGCAAGAGGGGAAGGAAGTTGCATTTCCCTTTACCTGCTCCAGCAGCTAAGAGCAGAATCAGAAATCCTTTTACTAGATCATCAACACTCAAGGAAGATGTTGAAATAAAAGTCTTACCCAAGGCTTCAGTTCCAAGGAAAGAGAAAGATAAGGGTAAAGGCATTGAGAATATTATTGAGGTGATAGAAAGAGCCTTTATTCAGCAGAAAGATAAGGACAAAGGCATTGAGAAACCTATTGAGGTGATCAACATCAACACTCCACCTAGTAATCCTACTTTCAAAAGATTGATCAGACAACTCAGGGAGGCTAGGAAGGAGGTTGCTTGTTTGAAAGTAGAACATTTGACTGAAAGAATCAAGATGAAGGAGCTCATGGATATGTACAATGACACCCTTGATCTGGAAAAAAAGTCAGCAAGAAGAGCCCTACCTCTCCATAAGCAAATTAAGAACCTCTACAGGAAAAATAGAAGCTTTCAATCCCAAAACCAAAAGGTCAAGGAGGAATTACATCATTTTAAGGATGAAGTGGCATAGAGGAACTTAAATGTTTTGGTAGAAGCTGCCATTGAAAGAGATGAACCAATAGTTAAGAAGAGAAAACCTGCAATCAAGAGGAATATCCCTCCAAAGGAGAAAGATATTGCTATGACAGAGGGAAGTTCCCCTCTAACAAGGAGGAGTGCTAGATTGATGAAGTAGTTGGGGGATGCCAGATCCATTTTTGTGGGGCATCTCTTTTTGCAAGTTCAAGGTGATCAAGGACAGTATAATTTTTCCACCTATACAGGCATCTATAGGCGCCTAGTCCATCGACTAATTTTTTTGTGTTTTTTGAAGGATTGGTCTCATCAGACAGAAAAAACACAGACATTATGTAGCACCATGGCACTACGGAATCATCTATATAGTATGTTTTGAAAAATTGTGCTACTTAAGATGCTACAAAATCTCCTAGCTGAACTACACAACGACGCTACCGATTCTGCATAATGCTATGAAATCTCCCAGTTGAACTTAATAGTTGCACTACCAATTCTGCAGGACTGTGTCAACAATGGCGCTACTGAATCTGCAGGAATATTTGATGGATGACGCTACCAAATCTGCAAAGCTACATAGGATTAGCGCTACGAAAACTGCAGACCTATTTTAGGAGTGGCGCTACCAAATCTATAGATTTTTTTTGGAGGAGGCACTACGAAATCTGCAGAGTTTTTTTGCAAAGGGAACTACAAAAATCACTATTGAATGCGCTATTGAATGGTGCTACAAACTGGCCCTTCCAGTCAAAGGATTCAGATTCATGAATCCTTCTTGATTGATGATGATGTGGAGAGAAGAAAGGATCACAGTTGGCAGCATGGAGGCATCATACGACCATTGGAGGATACTTGGCACTGAAAAGGAATACTCCTAAGGAAGGAGACATGTCAATTAATTCTTATTGGTTTGGTTTCAAACATGGCTCCTTAATTGTAGCAGTTTGTTAAAATTTGTTAGCACAAGTGTTAAAATTTTAGTTGTTTTGAAGAATACTAGGTTGAGAAGGCTAGCTCACACCTCTAGTTGTTTCCTTTCCTATTTTGATTATAAATACATCTTATAAATGATTAGAGAGTCGAATGGTTGAGTTGGGCTCCCTGGTTGTAATATCTTTTGACTAAGTAGACTATTCTCTAGTTATGTATTGGACTTGAGAAATTTTTATTAATAGAAATCAGTTTCTCTTTATATCATCTTGTTGCCTCTTATGTTTAAGTACTCATGATTGGATGATCCATATGAGATTGTTATGGTTGTGTTATGATGAATGTTTGATTATAATATTTCTATGATGTTCTTCAGTGTTCTTTAAATTTGAATTCAAGAAGTTCTTGTGTTTGAGTTTTTCCTCCTTTGGTTTCTTGAACACATGATGTCAATAGCAGACCTTTACACCTCCCTCTTTAATTCTTCCTCCTATTCACTTTTACTCACATTCACTGAATGAAGCTAATCAAGAACTCATTTTCTTATGCATGCTAGCCCATATTTCTGAGTTAAAACATTATTATTATGAGTCTTATCCATTTGACCTTTAATCACGCATTTACATTTACACATACTTTGATGGGTACTGGGCTTATCCTCTTTGCAATCTGAGGGTAATTATAAGTGCTAACAAAAGTTTTGGAGTGATGTGCAGTAAATGCATGTCGCTTCCATCACCTGGCCCCATTCAATTTGAAGTATGAGACAACCCAATAAGCATAACATCCACCAATAAATCAAACCATATCACCAATGAATAATCAATGCCAAACCATCGTAAGATATGAGACCATATCTATTGTATAGTGCGCCACCCAATATATTTCATACATTAACGTTTTCCATAACTCCACACAATAATCCATATCAACATTTCTATATGCGCCTATATTCGACTTTAATGAAATTTGCATAGTCCATTAACCAAATAAAGAGCATAATAGCTAGGACTAACACTCAATCCATTAACTCTTTCATTTGAAATTTTCATGTAGTCTTTTCACATAGTCCCTTTCCCTTTGCTATAAATATAGAACATTTCCATAATTTTCCTTGTTTTGATCATGTTACCATTATGTATCCCTTGCATATATGTGGCTAAGTAATCAACATAAGAATTAGAAACAAGGTTATAACATAGCAACTGTAACCAACATGATCTTCATAACCATGGAAATGGTTCTGTGTCACAAATGATTACCAACATCATGCATTAACCACTCATTATCACGCCAAATGCAACCAATACTGCATCATCAAAAAGGTAGGACTATGTAGTCAACATCATAACAACAACAAAATATGCATCATATGTCTATCCTTGCGCCTCTAGTCTTCAACGAGTTCCCACCTACTAGTATTATATTATTATCATAATTAAATAATAGCGTTTTTAGCAATCCTTTCCAGGAAGAATTCATCATTTTGATTTTAATCGTCAACAATGAATATGGGTCATTGATCTTGGTTGTTGATTCATCAAAATTTTCCCAATGCAATGACGACTATTAAAATGCGAATTTTGACCTTGTAGATCGAATTTGGCTTTGCAATTCTGCATATAGACTCCATTAAACCCCTTAGACAGTTCTAAGAAAATTAATCTTGAATTTCCCCTCGAATTTGGGATTTTCTCTATGGTTCTCCACCATTTTTCCCCAAATTTTCTTAGACCAAAGTTTGTAACAATGAATTTATCGAAATTCACACTAGTTGTTGGCCCATATAGGTCCAATGTTGAACCAAAAGATCTGATACCACTCTATAATGTACCCAACAACGAGCTAGGTCATGTCACTACTAAAATGAACCAATAAAAATTGTTGATATTAAATCTTAATCCGGAAATAACGCAGTGTGACATTTTAACTCATGCAACTATCCATGCTGAATAAAAACTTAAATAAAATTACTTAAATGTGCACAACAATAGCTAAACCCATACAATAAAATTCATCCACGCAAATAGAGATTCATGTGCATCAATATACTTGTAGCAAGTAGCATTAACCAAGTATAACTCAGAGTAATACACACAACAATTATATCAACATTTTACATGAATAACATAGAAAATAAGAGAATTCATCTTAACAAATATGCAACTCATTGCAAAGGACAAACATTCCACACAACTATATACTTGTGGTTCCATTTCACAAAAACAAGTCACCCTTGATCTGGGGATATGAATGCACAAGAGACAATGGTCCTTAAGGTTGGATAATGTCCCCCTCTCAACTGTCAAATTAGCACAACTAATTCCATTCCACCAGCTCTCTTCCCATCAACATGCACAACCCAAGGGATGGAAACCCCCTTCACTCCTCACCCTCCCTCAAGCCTTTCACTCCCCTCCAAGGCCTCCATTACAGGTTGGACATGAATTCTACTTCCTAGGACCTCAAGAATTCTACAACTGCAACACAATTTTTCCTAGTAGAAAAACGTGTACTTCCTTGGTGAATTTTGAAAAACATGTTACTCCCAGGAATGTGTAACACCCTTGTTTCCCCCATATTGTAATTAATCATTAATCAGGATCACCATGCGATGGCATGGGAAAAATATAAATGTATTATTTTTTGAATTTCCAATAACTGATTGTGGGGGTGAAGCCTTGAAGTACTCGCCATGATATAACTAGAGGAAAGAATGGAAAAACTATGGAGAGGGTTCATTATGTCAAAACGACCCCAAATTCTCCTTGTTGAAAATAATAAGCCTCCTTTGAATTCCAAGGAAAAACCAGTTAATAAGAAAAGGACTGGTGGTTGAACCATCAACCACCCCAATGAATGGAAGCTTGGAGGGTCTGGCTGGGGAGACAAAAAAAATTAGCCCGAAGTACCACAAGCTGCAGTTTTCCTGCAGGCCCAGATTGACCCGAGTTTCCTTCTGGAAAAAGGAACACGACAGGTCCATAACCTTCTCGAGGAGAATACAAGAGAGGAGATAAAAGGGGAAGACACATTGAATAGGTACAAGCGAGAGGCTCTGTAGAGAGTAGGAGAGACACCAGATAAAATGCAGAGAGGGGAACGCATGACCGGGATATGTAGATTAAAACAGGAAGGTTGCAAGGTTGATGCTGAGGAAGCATCTGATAAACCGCACAGGGATGATGTGAAAGAGAGAAAGTCTCAGAGAAATGGCCTAGATTCCCTAGTGATATCATGGCTCGACACGAGGGTGGATAGAGTGATAAGAGTGAATTCCTTTGAGCCTATGTTTGGGTGGAAAGGCAGACACCCATAGTCAGTTAGTTTTCTCCAACATATAATAGATAATTATCTTTTGATCCTTGTGAAATTGAATTTAAATGCATGACTGAATGTCTACGTATGTGACTAAGATTTGCAACATTTAATTTAAATTGAGAATGCCTAATTGTTCTTTTGTAATCCATTACATGCGAATGGGTGTAAGGTGATGAGTTCGGGCTCTGGGCTGGTTCGAAGATACCCCACCCCATTCTATAATTTAAAGTTCTGCGAATTTGGAGGGCGCTTATTTCACACCAGTAGCCTAAGAAACCATAGGCTCATGCCCACGACCTTAACCACATCCCAACTAAGAGTATAGATTACAGCCCGAGATTCATTAAAGGGTCCATAGGACCAAGTTCTGGGAACCCTGTGCTAGTCCGAAAGGTGTTAAGCCCTTATTGGCTTCAGAGCTCCAGGGGATCGAAGCTTCGCGATGTTAAAACTTCACAAGAACCAAAACTCCCAAAGGTCAGAATTGTGAAGTATTGTGGACCATCGATCTTCGAATCCTTCAGGATCCCTTTCATCCATTAGATCGAGCCTAGTGGAGGGGTAGTGATAAGTACTTTGGTGAAGTACCACTCTAGGAGATGTGAGGTGGCAATGAACTAGGATTATCATTGGAGCACCGAAGGCCGAAGTGACTTATCATGCTTATGTCACCTAAGGTGATATGTACCTTGAGTGGATGAGCCACATGTCACCCTTTCCTTCTACCGAGCATCTTACGTTGGATCGACATCATGGTCAGTCCAGCATTGACTGCTTTGGAAGGACAAAGGTGTCCTACCTCCAAAAATCTTGAATGTCAACTTACAAATTGATATGAGCCATTGATATGGAGAGTCGATTGAGAACCCCTCTTAATTGTTCATCAACCGGGATACATGTCCATGGATCGAGTGAATCCAAGAGATAAGTTGTTCAGGATATTTGGTTTGTTGATGCATGCAGGGAACAAAGTCCCGAAGCTCGATGTGGGTTTAGGGATGTCGAATGGGAGGCCACATGACAGGAGATCTCATATTCCAAAGACTTGGTACTCCAGAGGAAGTTGGAAGAGAATCATTAAAGTTTGAAGGATCCTAAAGTTGCGAACAATGGAGTAAATCTCAGTCATTGGTAGACAGGGGACATGTGTCACTAGATCTGGTAATCCAGAGACTTAGAGCTCCAGGAGAAAATTGAAAACTACACCACAAAAAATATAAACATTGAACCCACAATGAAATAAGAATCGTCGATCAAAAGGGTCTTCAAGACCACTCATGACCATTGGATCTACCCCATGGTCAATTCAGATTTGACCTACTCCGGGAGTAAGGAGAGAATTACACCATGAAACCCACGAACGCCAAAGTTTCGAAGCGACGGAGGTTGTAGATCACGAGAACTACGTGGAATCATCTTGACCATGAGATTGGAGGGTTTGGAAGCTGTCAGTCCGAGGTGACGAGGTGTGATGATGTCACCCAGGGTGACGTGGACCCACGTTTGACATGCCACGTGTCACCTAGATATGTGAATTTATCATACCCTATAGACCCATTAACACGCAACATATGTCACCCTTTAAAGGGGCCATGCGTCATCACTACCTCGACCACATATCACACCTAGAACTCACTGCTTGGTCCATCTTGCGGGAGGAGCAGGAGGGACCCACCTGTATTCTCCCTCATATTTAATACGTCACCACATGTGAGAGTGGACCCTTCGGGAGTCCGAAACTTCGGGACTCCATAGGTTTGGGATGCAACATCATGGATAAGTTAAAAGGGCCCGAAGGTCATAGCTACATGACAACACCTCGGGAATTTGGGAATGAGGGACTCCAAGGGACATGCATGTATAAGAGAAAAAGGAGCATTGAGCGCCGGAGCATCGAATGTCGAATTCCCTGCTAGCATGTGTGTAGAAGAGGATTTAGTCCAATCATAAGATTAGTTGATGGGTGGAATTTCTCTGCGGGAGGTAGGTACCTAGAGATGGTGCAAACAATATGGAACCACATGGGCACCATGTGGAACCCAACTAATAGCACCTAAAGAACTTTGGGAGGCCATAACTTGTAAACCGGAGGTTGGTTTAGAGCCTGGTAACATCTGTTAGAAATCTCGTGGTGAGCATAATTCGATGTAGATAGCGGAACTAAGATTTGACATGGATTATGAAAATGAAATTAAGATGCCCCATCCCTAGAAAGGGTATTTAGGGGTCGAGTGTGTTACAAATTGGTATCAAAGCATGGCAACAACACTTGGCCTCCTTGGGCTAATGCACGAGTCATATAAAAATATTATTAGAAGACTTTAATGGGTAACACCCTATTTTACCCATTCCTAAGAGGCTTAGTAAACCTC
>JASDQU010244522.1:24014-44641 GCA_032191745.1 Picea mariana
AGTGTTTACAGTGGGTTTTTCCTTGGGCTTTTTGCCAACAGGCTTAACAGTCTCGACACCCTTAGTCACAGTATGGGGTAGGTCGGTAGGAAGGTCGGCCAACGGTTTGAGTAATAGTGTATGGTAGGGTACTGAAGGTACAACCTTGACCTCGCTCACCACTGGTTTGTCGACCTGTTTGGGGTTTGAATTCTCAAAATCATTCCGAGCAATGAAATTGCTCCAACAATCTCCGTGTAGACTCAAATAATAGAGAACAATAAGCTTGAATAGCCCATAATGAAAAAGGCTACTATCAGCCTGATTTCTTTTGTACTTCTTAGACATTTTAAACAGGCTTCTATGCAAATAATAGGGCATATTAATATGATAACCCATAAAAACCATAAGCAAACGAAGGTGGTGTAAGAAAACAAACCCGNATAGTTACTGGTAAACCTTTATCACAGAAGGTGATTTTACGCAACTGGAAGAGCAGTGTCCATGGGACCTCCTCTACTTTGCAATTCTTGGACCATCGTTGTCCAATGGCAGGCAAACCCATAGCAAGACTGATAAACTGTTCATCAATTTCCAATTGAACATTACTGACCTTGGCTCGACAGTCATCAAAGGTCAAAGCAAATCATCGAGCTATGCAGAGGTTAAAACCCTCAATTTTTTTTATAAATGGAAGCCACCCATTTTCCTCGAGGTCACTGCGGGCACTATCGAACATCAATAGGGCATGGCTCCCATTAGGTTCAGCTCGGATGATTAGGGCCATGGTGCGAGCACATGGTAAGGGTTTTGTTCAAATTTACCAACGCACAGGAGCAGAGTCATTCGATCTAACAACAATGAACGATCAAAGGGGAGAGCATTAATGTGTGCATGCGAGAGTAGTGGAGTTATTCACTGCGATGCACAATAGTTATGGTAAAGTACAACCACCAAGTTCAACCTCTGTTCAAACAATCATAGCATAGTTCAAAACCAAAAAATCAAATGGTGAGTGTTATGCCAACGTGCCAACACAACTATAGTTTTTAAACCCTGAATATTCAATGTGTAACCAACCCCGAGTGTTAACCATGCGCCAATGTATAAATCACAAGTTTCAAACCATTGTGCCAATCGATACTCATAAAATTTACAAGCCAAAAGCTATAAAAGAATAACAATAAGGATCACATCATATATATAGAAACAAAAATAAATCATGACCCCTATGCAATTTAATGACTAGGCAAGTCACAAAAATATAAATCTATATGCTCAATGCCTTACCAGTTTAATAAAATCAAGTTATGCAATCAGTATAAGAATGTCCGAATAGGCATAGTTCGAAAATCCTTTCATCCATATAACGATAAACCAAAGGGTAAGTGCCATAGAAACTATCGATAAAACGATAATGACAATTCAAATAGTAATTGAAATGTGACCATGAAAGGAGAAGTTTTCACGCTTACAGTCGTGAAAACTTAATGGAAACAAATTTGCAAGTGTCGCAAGAAATGAAAATGTCGTCTATTTGAAAAATGCGACGAAAAACTTGACGTTCGCAAGACATAGGTGTAGGTAGCTTATAGGACAATAGAAAAAATTGAATTGGCTGCCAACACTCTGATACCATATGATTCAGACTCCCACCCACTCTTGGGGTCCACGCAACCTCTTGGTATAGGATCATTCAGTTTTCGGGTTGGATCATCTCTCGGGCTCCTTTTGACCCCAAAAAGCAACTTGACAGGTCCTTAATCTCTCTTGTGCAGGTCCCACGAAGATGCACGGGCTAACTCTAAGCCTATTTACCTTTTAAAATCAATTTTGGGCCCTACCGCCTTTTATTTTGCCAACTCCTCATGTGACCATGGGTCATGACCAAGCGCTAACAAAATGCGTTGCTTCAGAGGTCAGGGAGCTTCAACACCACTCCACTCCTATTCCTCCAAACATGCAACCCTCCTAACAAGGGGAAGGAATCAACGGTCCTTGATCAATGCAGAGATCTACACCTCACGGACATTTCGAGCCCCTGCAGTTTGGGAGAATTACCTGCTCCAACATACAACTACCCTGAATTCTCGAATGGGTGAAGTCTCGAATAACTACGGGGATCAACGGTTCATAGCCCACACCCAGATCAATCATCAATTATTTCCCCTGGCTCTGGGACCTCTCACAAAACTTCTTAACAAATCTCCCATAACGTCCAACTGGTGAACCTCCATAGAGCTCAAATCTATGGCCACAATATTCTAGCACCCAATGACTAGGATATTCTCTGGCACTCCCGTCTTCGGGATTCCTTTATGCACAACACCACCAATCCTCCAGAGCGTCAAATCTATGGAGTGATGAATGTTCGCTTCCAACAGTCCACTTGTCCTGATGGATGGATGCCCGATATTAACTCCGACTTTCGGGCTTTGAGAGTTCTAAACCCAATGCAATTCTCACATCAAGTCTTCCTGAGTAACGAACCTCTCGACTGAGAGATATGGGATCACGTTTCCCCTTCAAATGGATGGCCAAGATGGAATCTGGCCTTCAAGAGTCCTAAAATATATGAACCATGTTTCTCTCAGACGACTAGGAATTTGAACTACGCTTGATCTGTCGACACATGAGCAAAGCATCGATGGTCCAGATGTGCTCTGCTCTTTGGAACTTCGGGCACTGACAACCTTCCACCTATACACCTCCTTCATATTTTCCACACTCTTTCAACATGTGTCCCTCCTTTATCAACGATCAAGATCAACTTCGGATCCCCGGGACTTCTGGAGACTTGTCTCCTTTGCATTTGACGGTTCTTGATCCACATGCCTAGATTCGACAGCTAGAATCTATCCTTCTCTCCTCCTCATGTCTTGAATTATCTCTAATGGACCAGATTTCTCCTCACAACCAATCTGATGGCTGATGTGACCTCTCCTCCGCTGCGGCTTTACTTTCCTTCTAATGAAGAATTTTTCAAAAGTTTCAAAGGATATAGCCTTTGATCTTCTCCTATGAAAACATGACTACTTGACCTATGCTCACGTTGCACCTCATGAGCTTGGAACTTGAAACAAGTTCACCTACACACACCTTGCACTATCTATCCAGCTTCACCAACACTTCACGAAGTGTGGCCTTTGTGCACTCCTTGCATCTGATCGATAAAACTTCATGTTTTCCCTCCTGAGCTTATAATTGCTCAAACTTATAAGGGTCTCAACCCTTTTCCCTTTAACAATTTATTATTCCCTCCTGGAACTTTGTGCTCATTCTCCTGATCCTCAAGAACACTTTCATAGTATTCCTTTAGCACTCTCCTTTCTTTCTTTGCTATTCCTTCTGATCTTTTACCAACATTTAAACAATATGTTGAATTTGTGCACTCCTTGCACTCACCCCCTGAGTCCTGAATTATGAAAATTCACTTGTGCACTCCTTGCGATCTCTGTGAAGAATTGAACTGCTCCCCTTGAGCTTTACCTTATTCAGTTGAACTTTTACACTTTACTAAGTGTTGGTGCACTCCCTTCCCTCACTCTTAGAGTATTCGACAACTGTGTCTTGCCCACCTAGCAATCTCCTTATAGAACTCAAGATGAGTCCTTGCGCTTTCCTTGCACTAGCTCAATACAATCCTTGTTGAGCTTCCTCTGAGTGTTCAGTAAATCTGTTGTGTCTTCCTAGGCCAAATTTCCATTCTGATCTTTTACACTGCTATGAGTGTAGGCGCATTCCTTGTGCTCTATCTCCAAGTGTTCAACAACTATGATGTGCACTCACTCCAAAATTCCTCTCTTCTAAGTGTTAATATTATTCTGGTGTTCCCACCTCGCACGCTCTTCTCTGAACTTGAAACAGACTTCCGGTGCACTCCTTGCACTGGATTCACAGAGTTTTCAATTACTCTAGTGTGCACTCCTTGCAAAAGCCTAAGAGCCAAGAAGACTCAGAAAATTTTAGATAGAGAAATCTATCTAGTTTCTGCAAAGGGAAACATACATGCACTAACAACATATCTAAAACATACAAGAAACATTAAGAAAACACACATGAAAACAAAAAAACCTCATTTGTAGGAAAAACCACTCTTTGTAATAATTTGAATGGTTTTATACAAATGTTTACAAATCTCGACTGCAACAAAGTCTTTAGCTCTTATCCTCTCTTCTCTTGAGCTCTCTAACACTCTCTCTAATTATCTCTAATGACTCTCATTCATAATCAATTTTGATAAAAGTATGTTTTTACAAAAGAGGGGCTCCTCGAGCCTTCCCTCCAGCTACCTACTCTCATTAAATTTCATTCAATAAACATCTAGTCTGAATCATATCTAGATCCACCTAACTCTCATCTATTAAAGGATTATATACCTATTACAATAACTCGACATGCACAAAGACAATGGATCATCTTTCCTTGAGCCTTCAAACATTTAATTACATTGAATTGCATTAAAATTTTTAATTTACGTTCAAAATGAGAGGGCTAGCGCCTCTCTTCCCTTAGAATTTGTTCCCTCCAAGTGCATTGATGTGTTGTCTATCGATGTGTTTGATGAGGTACAGTGATGATCCTACATCAGGAAACATCCCCATTGTGGGAATGACCTAGGTCACCTCCTTGCGGAGGGACAGGATT
This sequence comes from Picea mariana, assembly GCA_032191745.1. NCBI lineage: Eukaryota > Viridiplantae > Streptophyta > Pinopsida > Pinales > Pinaceae > Picea > Picea mariana. Next base: position 28,641 of record JASDQU010244522.1, read on the forward strand.
TTCTGCAACCAAATGTTGTTGATGAACCAATTGGGAGATACCCTTCATATATTTAGTGGCATCCTCACGAGGAGGGAAGTATTTTGTGTAGTGGTATTCCTAAAAAATAATATAAGGATATTTAGGTTTCCTTGTCAGTTGAGTATGAGTAGACTTTGGATTATCCTGCTCATTAGAAGTTTTCTTGGATTTTCCTTTGATTTTCTTCTTACCTCCTGGTTTTTGAGATGAACTGGATTTGACTGCATTCACCTCATAGGTTTGAGAATGAGTGGAATTAGTTGTGGTGTTTGGAATTGAACTAGATTTTAGAGAAGGCCTTGACGGATCATTCGAAGGAAGAGGAGCATTAGGGATCATATAATAAAGTTTTCCATACTAGGAGTAAACCAAGTCCAAATATTATGCACGGATGATATTCTGCTCCTCAGTAACTACATTTCTCATAGAAACATCGCGGGTGATGGTAGGTAAGAATGACTTTGTAACCCAATCCATGAGTATTTGGTCCCAAATTGGAGCTTTAATAAACCAACTCTTTCATCTCCATTCATGAATATGAACATAGATGTGGGTGGAAGAGGATTTTAGGAAAGAGTTCAAAAGTTTTGTACCTATCTTGTACCGTATAGGAAACTGAAAATGCATCAGGAAAGAAATGGAAAGAGAATTAAAGTCAACATAAAAGTTACATGACAATCCAATGTACCATTTTTCTGCCACACCTGTAAGTGTTCTCTGAAAAAGTCTAAGACGAATGGAATCTTCCATAAAATAGTTGGAAGAACAACATAAGTTGAGATTCATAACATTATTGTTAGGATCTTCCCCAGGTTTTTCGTCGAATTTCAGAATGTCAGATGGTAATTTGGCAGGGATGGGGGGCCAAAACGAGGCATGAAGGATGGGATCGTTTGTTAAATGTGACAAATCTGGCAGATCTAATGTAGCCAAGAATGATATTTTTTGGTTAGGTAGTTGATACTGGTGATAACCATATTGCATGGGAACACCAATTGGACTATGTAGAGGTTGTGGCAAGCTGAAAAAACTAGATGGTCCTCCCATATAAAGTGGTTGTCCGGGTTGTCCTCCTATGTAAGGTGGTTTTCCTATTTGTCCACCCGTGTACTGTGATTGAATAGATGGACCTACAAAGTACTGCAGTTGACCTGTTTGTCCCCCCTATGTGTGGATATGGAAGGGATTGTTGCTTTTGAATCATTGGTTTTACGGATTGATAGGGCATAGTTCCTTGAGAAGGAATTCTCGTCATATTGGGTTAAGTCCACAAAGGATTCAAAACTCCTAAATACGGGTGTCCAACATACATACTAGTGGTAGTAGGGATAGAAGGACTTGCAGGAGTGGTTTTTCCCCATGCTTGTTGATGTTGCAGCCATGTAGTTTCCCCCCTAGTAAAAATTTTCCTTACAACTGAAGGTTTCCCCCCAGCTGAAGGTTGGCCTCCCATTGAAGATTGACCTGCAATGTAGGGAGTACTAATTTTTGATGTGTTATATGGAGGTTGAGTATCTTTTATAACCGTGGTTGTGTGAACGACTTGACTGTTGGCCATTCAACTGATGGGAGGACCAAGTAAAGAACTTGGTGTGTGCATGTGTGGAAAAAATGAAGCAGGAATATTACCTGACTCATCTGAAAGAGGAGATGAATGTGGAAGTGGTTAAGTCAGGGTCACATGGGTCACTGATGTTTCTAGTAAAGAATAAGCACCAGTAATAGCAACTACATGATTTGTGGAAAAAGATGAATTCCCAAGTCCTTTAGGAAAATAAAAAATCAGTGGGTTCATGCCAAAAGATGGTGTAATGGTGGAAATTAGTTGTAATCGATAATAAGAATAAGAATAAACGTATCTTGTGGATGGCGGATCAAAGAGTGGTTTTCTAGGTGGATTAGTAAATGGAGGATTCAAAAAATATTCCAATATTTCTATGAAGGTTGGGACTGGTTCTTAAACGTGATGGCCACTTATAGGAGCGATGCTCTAAGTTTCAGAAGTGTGATATGTGATCATTTATTTGTAAGAAACATTATGTTGTGGTTCCTGACTGTCAGTTTCTATCTCTTGTATTTTGTGAAAAATATGGTCCCAAGGCCAACTATGAAAGATAAAGAAACACACTCCTATGAAAACTAAAAGAAATCAACCAGGCACCAACAGATTTAAGGATCTTTTGAAGACGAGATATCAAGCCTTCAATGAAGATTTGAGAAGCATTTACCCCAACCTCCACATAAAATCCCTTTTTGGTGCAAGCAACCCACACTTTCACTGAATCACACTCCAAGGGTACTGAGAGTGTGATACAACGTCTGCCCCAGGTTATATGGGAATCTCCCCACAATCACCTCTGTAGGTACCTAGAAAGGCCACCAAGGTTACCAATTCACAACAAGCTTTCAGGGGGGTACAATCGACTGTCACGACCGAACGTATGGCCAAGATATCAAAGTTTGAATCTCTTCAATAGAACTGAAGAAAAGTGGACCAATACGACTCCATAGGACCCCATATGGATTTAGAGTTCACGGCGCACCGAGACCAAATGAATCTAGTGGTTTCTCAAGAACAACACCTAATATGCGATCTGTTCGATACAATTGGTTTAGATTTGGAGGGGTAATATTCATTTTTCTCTTGCACGCAACCTCATGTTTATCCCCTGTGTGAGAGGGGGTTCGCAGCTATGCTTATGAAAAAGTTTCATTTAATGCTCTTTATTGTTCTAAAGTCTATTTAGTAGTCTTGGACAATTTACTCACTTCACCTAGTGCAAAGACCCTAATCCTAGGCTATTGAGCATGTGCTAAAAACAAAAAATATTCGAGTTAATTTTATTAGCATGTGGTTGATTTTAATGGATTTTAACTCAAAGGGTTCACGAAGATGAAATTGATGATGTGTAAGAGACTCGAATCGAATATAATGGAAAATAATGATATGCACTTCTTTCTTTCGATGAATTCTATGTATGGGAAGGAGAAGAGTTATATTCTTCTTAACACAAGCAAGCACTCAAAAAAATGCAACTTTTAATTTATGGGATCAATACAATGCCAAAATACCAAGAAAATGTTTTCAAAAACCGAAATGCACATACAAAACTGGCTCTTTTGCAAAACATAAACCAAAACAAACTTCCTAATAAATGCAAAATTTCTTCGTTTGATTAACTATGCAAGGAGATATGCAAACATTTTGCTTCTTAACTTTCAGATGAAAGAGATCTAAGTTTGATACAAATAACTCTGAGGAAAAAATAAATCAAACAAAGCGCACTCAAATTGATGAGAACTAAAAGAAAACAAGTAGGGGATAACATGTTCAATCAATAACTCAATGATGCAAAGAGAAATAAAACAAACACCCATGAAAATCCTCAAACGATGAGTAGAAAGAAACAAAAATCAAGATAGGTTTTCATAAGATTCATAATCATTCGAAAAGTGAGATGTTTCAAATTAAGACAAGAAGGCTCAATATAAATCAACCTTTGCAAACCTTAGTTAATGAACAGTCCTAAACAATCAAGCAATATGAAGGATTTACGAGATGAAGATTGCCCAAGGGGACCACAACTAAGAGAAAATTTTCAAACTCAAAGGATAAACATAAATGAGTGATAAATTCCCAAATCTTATCAAAACAAAGTCAAGAGTATTGAAATGTCTCTGAGCAAAAATCCCCTTAGGATCACACTGAGAAAAAGTGAGGAGAAAGGGGTAGAAAAACCTAGAAAAGGATATCATCACTCCTTTTTCCAAAGGGACAGAGTGCTACAATACTCTGGTATACACTACAGAGGAGCATTGATCTTAGATCAACGCTCTGGTGTACATAGTAGAGGAGCACTGCCACTTCTCAAAAACTCACAAAAAAGGCTAAAAACTCAGAAAACTATGCCAAAGACTATGTGAAATATTCAATGAAGAAGAGTGAAAGGGAAGTAGATAAAAAACAAACAACAAATAAGATTTAAATGTGGGCCTCAGATGATCCAATGAAAGACAGGTCAATGTCCTTCCCGAATAGAGTTGCCAATTTATGTTACAAAAATATTCTCCTACGGATAGCTAAACTTTCTCTTGGATTATTGATCCTTATACCAAGACATAAAAAATCATTTGGACACTAGCATTCTTATAAACTCATTTTTCATATAAAAAAAGAGAGAATAAGGTAAAGTAGGATGTACTATGTTTACGACATTTTTCCTAGCTGCTCCTATCCACAAGCTTGATTCATTTCCTTGCGCAAATGAATACCTGCAATGAACAACAAGAAACAAGTGACTTCCTTATACTCTAATGGATTAGGAATATCAAATTCATCTATGAAAATAAAATTAAACATAGACAAGTACATGAAACCACATACTTGAAGGAAATAGGCCAAGTATATTAAATGAGAACAAAGAAAACTTACAGACCATAAATGATGTCAGTTGCAACTCCTCCAAGCTCTCCTCGTCCAAACCTTGCAGGAATCCCACGATCATAATTCTGATATCTCCAAGCTTCCTCCCATTCAGTATGGAAAGCCCTCATTATATAGGTTTTGGAGGCTTAACCACCATGGAGAATATCACTCACTAGATCCACTAAAATGGGATCTCCAAGATTTTTAGGGGGAAAATATCTCTCAATGATTTTAGGGAGAAAATATCTCTCAAGGATTTTAAGGAGGAAATATCTCTCAAGATCCACCAAATTAGAATTTCCATTTGAGAAAATATCTCAACCATCCATGATATTCTCAAACTCTTCTTGATATTAGGAAACTAAATGTGAGGGATTCTCACACTAAATTACTTTCTTTTTTATGAATATTATTAAATAATTTATGTGCACATAGTTATTATAACCCTAATTTGCACTAGACATGCTTACTTGGCATCATGCCATCTCAGATTCCTTCTTTACCAAAACACTGTTGAACAACTCTTCTTAAAAACCTCTTTTATAAAGGCCCACGTGCCCTATTCCATTTCTTCACGTGTGTACACACTAGCTGACCTAAAATAGACCGTGTGTACCTACAAAACCATGAAAAAAGGAAAGTTGTCGATGGAACACACAACTTTGGGTGAGTTAACTAAACCTTTCGGCCATGCATGGCCGAGGGTTCAACCAAATACCTAGCTTCTTCTAGCCTATAAAATAAGGGGTAGGGGTCCCATTTGGAAGAGGAGAATGATAGTAAAGAAACTATACCCAATTGCACATTCCCATTGTCCCAACCCTTTAGCCATCCTTGTGCAAGGAGAGATACAGAGAAAAGAAGTTGGAGGACATTTGAAGAGGATCCTAGGACTAGATTCGTAGAGTGGTGGCTAGTCTCAACATTGTAAGTTCATTCATTAAAGTTAATAATAAAGAAATGCTTTTCCTATCCCACTATATGAGTTCTTCATAGTTTATTGAATATATGTTTGAATCTCTAACCCATTAATCTATAGATCAAATGCATGTAGAGTTTGTTGCGTGTTTTGTGTGATTGCATATCATCCTTGGGAGGAGAGTTGCTATCAACAAGCGATCAAGTGTGAAGAAGGATCAACATCGAATGCTCAAAACAAGGTATGTTCATCTAACTATGTATTTGATTAAAAGAAATGGGGATTAGGTTTGGGATGACGGTAGAAAGTAGGATTATTTTGGTCTTATATTCATGCATAATATAACCCTAAATGTTAGTCCATAGGGGGATTTCCCACTCACAACAAAATTGGCGACCATACTGGGGAAGTCTCTAGGGTTCCTGGGAATATTTTTGGGTATTTTTAAAAACTGGTTTCCTTTCCTGTTTTTGAAGTTTCTACAAAGTCTAAGCTAATAGAGTTTCTGGTCTTCCATACTAGTTATCTTTGTTTCTTTGCTTGACTATATTTTTTTTTCGAGACCCACAAAGGTAGAAGTGGCCTATATAAGGTCTGCATGCGTGTACCCATGCCATACATTCTTACAGCCCGCGTGTATACGCTAGCTGAAGAAGTAACAATAGTGTGTATGATTCCAGATTTTTTTTGTGGTAGTCATCCTCTTCCCTGTCAGAATTAGTCATTCTTAGGGGTTTCCTGGAACTCTTTCTAGTCTTTGTTGTTTGTAGTCTATAGCTTAGGTTTCACCTCAGATTGTTTTGTTCTACGAATTTTTCCTTGAATTGCTTTCTTTTCTCTGTTAAAGAAAGTGTCTAAGTCTTCAATAGGTCTTGGTTCTCAGTATCAGTGGTCTCTGCCTGGTTTGGATTTCTTGTCTTTTTTGTTTCAGAGTTTCAAAGATACACACAGCTTGTATAAGGCCAGCACGTGTGTACACGCTCTCTGACTCTACACAGCTCGCATGCACAAGCTTGTTGTTGAACTGTGAGCAATGTTCTTGTGGAGGATAGTTTTTTTTTAAGGTGAGGCAGCCATCCTTTCCCTTGACAAGATTTATACCTCTCAAGTTTTTGAGTCTCTGTCATAACAGTCAGTAGCTTAGGTTTGATCTCACCCATAGCTTTCCTTTTCATTTATAAGTTTTCATGAAAATTTTCTTTTGTAGGGTTTTTAGACAAGTGTGAGAGTCCAATTTTAAGTTGCTAGTGTGTGATTTTTAAAGTGATTCTTTGCGATCTGCATTTAGGCCAGAAGTTTTTCTTGGTTTTGACTTGTTGATATTTTTCCTTTTTGCTTTGTGAGCATTCAAATAAAAAATAAAAAATAAAATATTTTATTTCTTTGTTTGGTTGAAAAGTGTTGTTTTGCATTAGTAACCAGGGAAAAGTCTTTTCTTTCATAAGTTATTGGTGGTTTACTTAGATCGTAAGTAGCTCGTAGTCGAGTGAAATCCTGCTTTGAGTGTGTTGTTCAAAGATCTTAGAAAAAAATTTAATTTTGAAGAGTTGTTTAAAATTTGATTTAAGTAAAGGTTTTCTGTTTCCAAATTTCTATCTATTTTTGGTTTCATCCTTCAAACATCACTAGTTTCACTTTCATAACCTTTGACATAAGACTAGCCATAAAATTAATGCTAAATCTAAAATTCATTAGACTTTTATGTTTGTAGGGTCAACCAACTAGTTCAGGATTAGGGCCTTGAATTAGGTTGGAGAGGAAACTCTTCAAGTCCATTCAAATCAAACATTAGAGTCTGAGTTAGGGAGTGTCAAAGTCCAGTATCGTGAAATTTATCCAATACCCCCCTCTAACACATGGGATAAACACGAGGTTGCGTATGGAAAGGTAGCAGAGATAACCACTCCAAAGCTGGACCAATCGTAGTGGAGAACACATATAGAGGGCTTGCCTTGGGATTCTTGTCGATTGCATTTTAAACAGAGCTTCATGGGTATCAAATCAATTTGAGGTCCTCAGTTGTCTTCCAGACCACTTGCTCTCAATACCTTGCTCATTGTGGTCTACCTGACTTTCGACTGTACCCACCTGGTGACTGTTCACGCACTAGCAACCTAGTTGCCCATCTTTTTAGTGACATACACAAGTGATTGTGGGGGTATACCGCAATACCTAGGACAGACATCGGGCCATGCTTTGTAGAGTATACCTGGAGGGTGCTTCCATGTTCGAGTTTCACTTGCACCAGTAAGTTTCTCTAGTGTTGGTTGTTGTAACTGTTCTTCCAATTAGTTTAGTGTTTGCCTGTCTTATCTTATAGGGAAATTTTTTAGTGTGTGTTGTTTTTGAACAAATAGAAAGTCCTAGGGTGTCTTTGATCTTCTCACATAGTGGAGGATCACAAGATTTTCTGGTCACGAAGGCTTTGGGGCCTGTCACCGGTTACACTGAAGCCACCCCCACCACCACTAAGGTGAAAGCTAGACCAACAAGGGTCTTTTGAAGGAACTGGGTCACAAGAAATTGTGCCTGACCAACATCTAAAGGAATCAATCGTTTTGGACCTTGGAGAAAAAGATGTTGGCCCAGTTGAAACCCCAACCACTGATCTCTCGGCACCCATCATCGTACCGATTCACCTTTACGAGTGCCAGACAGTGTTGCATGCAACAATGGAAACAAATGTTGTTACTCCTTCTAGGAATTCTTCAATTCCCNCAGGCCCTCCATTCTCATACGGGATGCCTAGTTCAGGTACAAGTCCTGTACTTTCCTACTCCACTTCATAGACTTCAGGTCTGGGGGCAGGGATCTCTAATGCTCCTCTACAAGGCCACATGGGGGGAATTTCCACTCCCTTTAATGCTTTCCCTTACGGAGGAGTTCATATACCTCCTTCATACCCTTCGCTCGATGGCACACACCAGCCATTCGTCAGGCCACCTACACACCATAGTTTATTTCGAGAAGGAAGTCAAGGACCACCTTCACATAATATGATGGTAGGTTCGACACCATTTTATTTGTTCGGTGCATTTGGTAACAACGCCTTCTCATCTGCTACTTTCACGACTGGGGGAAATCCCAGTTTCGGACAATCTATTCCTATGCAGGGTATTATTCCTGCATAGGGGGCACACCCAAGAACTTCTTCTGCATCAGGGCCTTGGAATTCTTGGCAGGGATCCGTTCCCTCATCAGGAATGTCAATATAGGGTAATTATTTTCACAATCAATGGAACCCCGGACAAAGTACTATGCCTATCCCTATGGGACCGACATGGGGAAACCCTTCCCAAAGTCCTTCGAATGTAATGCATGCCCAACCATCTATGTCCTATTTTGGGAATCAGCTAGTGATGTCTCCTCACATGTAGAATCTATACGCTAGCCATGGCCATGGTTTTTACCAAAACCTAGGCCAACAGCCGAACATTTCCTGGGAACCTGGTGCGAGTCAAACTCCAAGTCCCTTTTTCCCTGGTTATCACCAACAACCCAAACTACCCTTCCTGGAAACCTTGCATTTGCCAGACTTGACAAGGTTTTTGAATGACCCTATCTGTCACGATCTGCGTTGGCCTCCTATGCTGATGAAGTTGCCTTTGGACATCCCAAAGTTTGAATCCAAGCATAATGAAGATCCAAGAGATCATGTGACTACCTTCCATCTTTGTTGTTCATCTAACTCGTTGAAAAATGACTCCGTACAGTTGTGATTTTTTCAACGTAATCTCATGGGAGTGTCGCAAAATGGTACATTGATCTCGACCACTCAAGATACTCTTCCTTCGATAAATTGGCAATGGATTTCCTAAACCATTTCCAATTACCTGTAAGATACGACGATGGCACAAAATTGTTGGCCAATTACTCACAGACAAAAGTGGACCATATCTCTGATCACATCCAAGAATGGAGATACTAGAAGAGTTTAATTAAGGTACCAGTCCCACGAGCATTCCTACTTGAGTGGTTCCTTAAGTCTTTGGTCCCACAGTTATCCAAAGACATCACGTCGTCGAGAGTATTTTTCGAAGAAGATGCCATTATGAGAGCTCAACAACTTGAGCTAATCTATTCTCAGTCTGGTTTATTATATGATATATTTCCAGAAGTGCCACGCTCAATACTTGATAAAATCAGATAGAGAGCTGGACCACATGCCGATGGTATTGTTGGTTCAGCACAAACAAATCCCACTGAGCAACTGACGAAGAAATTGCAACAATTTTCTATACAACACACAACGGCCAGCCAAACTACTTCTTTGGCTGCTCCCCCTACCAAAACATTGGATGTACACACAGTGCAATCGACCAATCCAAAGAAAACCCAACAGCCTGAAGGAAAGAAAAAACAACGAAATAAGGGTAAGGGGATAAGAAACCCATCGATAATTCTAGCAGGGGAAACACTGAGAAATGGAAAGTGAGGTATCAATGCAACCTTTGTGAGGAAGACCACCTGACCCACCAATGTCCTCAGCTTGCAGAGGCCCAAAAGTTTGTGACGCAGCAACAACCTACTATGTTAACCAATCCATTTCAACATGGGAAAAATCTAACCTAAGCCTCTGCAAGCATGGAAGGGGGTAGCCAAGGACCCTCTCCGTCTTCGAACAACCTTGCATCTGAAAATGTATATATGATGAAGGGTGATGCTTTTATATCGAATAGAGCGCATGACTATAGTAAACCAAACACTTATGAGAAGGGAAAAGAAGTAAAACTCCCATCTCTTCCTCTACAGATTGAGAATACATTGGGCGAAACAATGACACGCATCCCAAATGGTGCGTTCAAAAAATATTCTCACAACCCAAATGCAAGGGCCACCCATAACTATTATGTGGTGGAAGCTTTATCACAAACCCCTTGTGCGATGTCCACTTTGGAGGTTCTCCAAAGCTCCCCTTCCTAGAGGAAAGCCTTGTTAACCACTTTAGGATCTATAGAGACTTGTAATTTGGGTACAATCATGTTGGATACAACCAACTTAAAACCTCGTCTGCCTTACCACATAGTGTTTCAGATAGTAGTGGCTTATGCCATGAAAACTTTTACTCAGAATATCTTCCGCACGGTGGTTGATGAGGGTGCCTTGACATCCGTTATGTCATTGGCATGTTGGAAGGCCATTGGCCAACCCATTTTGTCTCCATCACCTACTCTTCTCACTTCTTTCGATGCTCATTTGTTCTGACCACGTGGTATCATTCCCTCTTTCCTCGTGCAGTTAGGAGGAAATACTATGTGCGTCAAGGTAGAAGTAGTTGATGTGTCCCTCAATTACAATCTATTGTTAAGAAGGAATTGGACTTATGCCATGCAAGCAGTGGTTGCTACAGTTTTTTGGGTATTGTTGTTTCCCCACGAGGACCGGATTGTGACCATTGATCAGTTGTCTTTCTCCAGACCTAACCCTTCATTGGGGGTATCCACGGTCCCAATGATTGATAACCCTCAACCAGGCATATTTAATGTAGGAGTTGGTTTGTGCCCATATTTGATGGGTACCTTCGATTACGCACCACCTCAAGGTGATATCAAGTATATATCCAACCACCATAAGGTTGAGATTTTTCAAGTTTCATCATTCCTCACGACTTACTTCAATGATCCATGGATACTTCCTTCCCCATCGACCACGATGGATGGGACAGGGCACCTGGGCATGTCCATGCCCTTGTCCGCAGTTGAAGTAGCATACTCTTTAGTCTAGCAAGATTCAACCAATGCTGATCCAACTCCTGCACAAGATTTATATCCACTTTTAGAGCCTATTTGGGCTCAGGTTCTCTCACTAACACTGATTCATTAGACTTAGTCTTTCCCTCTGATGAAGCAGTAATTGAAGCAATGACTAGTCTCGACAATCCCTAGGAAGATCTTCATCACAGATCATACTTCCTCCCAGAATTAAGCAGAATCAAAGTTGGAGAATTCACCTTGAATATGATGGGAGATAGGTCTTGTCCTATTAATCCCTTAGCTACACACAAGGTTTATGCTGAGGGTAATATGGAAACTATCGCTGAAACCTTACCGATCAATATCTCCCAAAACCCTGGCATCGTGGAGAATGTTTTCGTCGAAGTTGATTGCTCTCTCAGAGAGACTCAAATCTATACAGATCTTTTTAAAGAATTTTGTGACATTTTTTCCTGGTCTTACGAGGAAATTCCAGGCATCAATCCAAAAATAGTCGAACATGAAATCACAACTTATCCCGATGCCAAGGATGTCTGACAGAAGCTTCGTCTAGTTAATCCTAGGAAAGCAGTAGCCATTAAGGTTGAAGTTGAGAAACTACTAAAATCCGGTTTTATCTATCTTATCCATTTGACTCAATGGGTGTCAAATCCCATGCCGGTCAATAAAAAACAAGGCATGATTCGTGTATGTACAGACTTTCATGATTTGAACAAGGCCTGTCCATAAGATAATTTTCCCACACCATTCATCGATCAGATCATTGATGAATGTGATGGTTGTGAGGCCTTCTCTTTCATGGACATTTTTTTGGGATATAATCAAATCCAAATAAAACCCAAAGACCAACACAAAACGGAATTCATCTGCCCATGGGGTACATTCATGTATCGTAAGATGCATTTTGGTCTTAAAAATGTTGGAGCGACTTTTTAGCGGGCCATGTCTTTTTCTTTCCATGACCTCAAGAATATAGTCGAGGCCTATTTAGATGATTTAGCATCCTGATCTCCCAAGAGAATGGATCATCCTGCTCACCTCCGAATTATCTTTGAGCGTTGTCGCTACTTCCAGATTCGCTTGAATCCAAACAAGTGCAACTTTTTCATAAATTTAGGACATTTGTTAGGTTTCATAGTATCGACAACAGGGATCATGGTCGATCCTCTCAAGTTTGAGGCAATAATTCAGTTTCCTCCCCCATGCACAACTCTTCAACTTCAAAGTCTACAAGGAAAGGTGAATTTTTTAAGGTGCTTCATCGCCAACTATGCCGAGATCACTAAGGGATTTATTCACTTACTGAAGAAAGATGTTCCTTTTTATTGGGACAATATCACTCAACACTCTTTCACCGCATTGAAACATGCCCTCACAACTGCCCCTCTGCTCCAGCCACCTAACTATAACAAAGATTTCTTATTATACATGGATGCAACAGAATCAACCATTGGCATGGTTTTAGTTCAAGAGGATGACTTATTCTCAAAATATGTGATTTATTACCTGAGCCAAGTCCTCATAGGATCGGAACTCAATTATTCTCATACCGAAAAATGTGCGTTGGTAGCAATCCATGCTGTTCAACGGTTCCGTCATTATGTCCTGTTTCACAAGACTAACTTCATTGTTGTTGTGAATCCATTCCAGTACATGTTGACATAATGGGCAATAGGAGAAAAGATTAGTATATGGATAGTTATCCTCCAGGAGTTTGAGTTAGATTTCGTTTTAGCGAAATCCAAAAAGTCACTGGTCTTCGCAGAACTTATTTTGGAACTTCTGGTTGAGTCAGGTGATATTGTGCCCAAAGAATCACCTATCAGAGGAGATATGTTTTTTATCACGTCTTTGGATCCTTGGTATGGAGATATATTTATCTATCTCCAAACTTTGAACTGCCCCAGCTCTGCTTCTCATGATGAGCGTCGACGCATACGCCATCAGGCTAAGAATTATCTCATACTCGATGATATGTTGTATCGGAGATCTCTATATTGCATCATGCGCCTATGTCTCACTCACGAAGAAGTATTCATCATGATTAACGATTGCCATACCAGAGTGTGTGGTGGTCATTTGTCTAGGTTGGCCACAGCCCAAAAGATTCTACGAGCAGGTTACTTCTGGCCAACACTAATCAAAGATTGTATCGAATCAGTCAAGAAGTGCCACCCATGCTAGATCTTCTCTTGGAAGATGAGGGCACATCCTGCTCCCATGTTTCCTTTCATCATAGTTGGTCCCTTCACCAAGTGGGGGATTGATTACACTACATGCAACCCTCCTTCAGCAAGGGGGCACTGCTATATCATCGTAGCTGTAGACTACTTCACAAAGTGGCTTGAAGCTATGCCAATGTTTAAAGATGATGGAGAGACTGCGACTCTCTTTTTATTCAACCAGATAATAGCAAGGTTCGGCGTCCCAAGGGAGATTGACACTAACCATGGCAGTCACTTTCAGAACTAGATGATGATCGAGTTAACATCAAATCTTGGGTTACAACAAGAACATTCATCACCCTACTACCCCCAAGAAAATGGTTAGGTGGAAGCTATAAATAAATATCTTAAGACCATCCTACAGCGAACAATCAACTTAGCTAGTCAAATTGGCATTTGATGTTATACTTAACATTATGGGCCTACCGAACATCTATTAAGACTGCAATCGATTTCTCACCTTTTCAACTCGTATACGGGCTGGAAGCAGTCTTTCTTATCGAATGTCAGATCCTATCCCTAAAGTTGGAAGTACAATTATTGCCAGACACTTTTCCACTTGAATAATGGTTATTATACCTTGAGCAGCTCAATGAGTAGCGTCATGATGTGGCCCTAGACAACGAGGCTCACAAACATAAAGTCAAGTGTCGGTATGATAGTTCCATTCATACTTAGATTTTCTCTGAGGGCAACCTTGTCCTAGTCTATGACCAAGATAAGGACCCCCTGGGGGCAGGAAAATCCAAACCCATGTGGTTCAAACCTTTCATCATAAAAGAGGTTTTAAAAAAGGGCGCTTATTGTCTGGTTGAATTTCAAGGGAATTCTTTGGCAGAGCCTAGAAATGGGCTCTAACTCAAGAAGTATTACTCATAGGCAGGTCACCATGGGTAACTTTTTGTAACAAATGTATAGTCTTTGTACTATTACTTTCTAGTTTATTTTAGTGTTATGGACATGTCATTGATGTTATCTTTCGTCACTATGGCATATGTCAAGTGATTCCGAGGTGTTCATTGGGTATGTAGACGGTGCTAGTCGACACACTCGGAGGCTTGCCTCTGCAGCTTGGGTAATATTTACACCTCAAGGCCAGTTATTATCTTCCAGAGGTATATGCTTAGGTGACACCACAAACAATGTTGCCGAGTATAGTGCAGTTATTGAGTTGCTTCGTGATGCCTTGTCATTTGGTATCTCTCATCTCCGGGTCTATCTCAATGCTCAACAAGTTGTGTCTTAGTTAAATAGAGTCTACCGTGTTCATGATCCGATGTTACACTGACGATTCCTTAGGGTACATCTCTTAGAATGAAACTTTGATTATATTACATATTTTCATGTTCCTAGGAGATTAAACCAAGTTAAATATAATATAGCTAATCAAATTTTAGATTGGCATCTCGCACACATATGAAAGGACATACAAATAAACATGTAAATACTTTTTTTTCACAAATCATCCATAAGACACAAAAAGAAATAAAAATCCATATATAATATCATAAGTAACCAGAGTACATAGGTGGACGCAAGCACCTAAATAATATGACCAATAACAAGTCATGAGGCTTATGCCCTCAAAAACTATATATAAGTAGTGATCATGGCACGTGAAAAGTCTAACTAAGTTCAGGGCCTATGGGCCCTATTATACTGATCCATAGAATTTTCCAAACTCTAAAACAATCGGACCCACGTCTGTGGTTCCCCCACTACATGAGGCTGCATGGATGGTGGAAGATCCTCAATCTATGCCATAGGGACCGTGCGAGTGTGCGCAGTAAAGTTTCAGTCGAATCATCTCAATACCCTCTCAGCCTCCCCGGCTGGAAGATTTCTTGCTACTGTTGTTCCCCCTATGATGGCAGATGCAGCCCCTGGCTGAGGACGAAGCCTGTTCCTCACACAGTCAGCAGGTTGCACTGGTCCCACATCTGCACACAACAAACACATATATGTTAAATACTCTAGTATAAAAAAATGATATATAACGAAAACAACATAAAAATTACATATGTTTAACAAAAAAAAACAATGATGGAGACTTACCCATCTCTCCTCGCTCCTCACCAGGAGGTACTGGTATCTTAGGATCCCTCGAAAAATCAATCCCAGCATATGGGTAATCCTCGATAACTAGGATCTGTCGCAATAGACAGGCGAAGAAATCATCGTCGAAGGACTCATTAGTCCTTCCACCACCCTTTCGTGGAAGCAACACTGCCCATCTACACATAGCAGGAAGAGAGGCCCGATGCCCTCGTACCACTAATAGAGGACTAAATATCAAAACTCTCTCAAAGAAGAAAGAGCATAGAATGGTCCCGAGCCCGAAGTTCCTCTGTGTCCACAATCGACAATCTGTCAACTGCCTCTTCATACACTCTAGCAATGTGGTGCTCCAGTCAAATATGTGTGCTTTCAAGCACTGGACTGCACATTTCATATGTGCATGGGATGCCTGATGCAGAGCCATAGAACGAGTCATCCGCCTGATAAGAAACACAATCAACGATAAGTCAGTAATATTTCTTATGGGCACTTGTGAGCTCGATCAATCTGTACTAGCCTCACAGTAAAGACCTATCAATTCTGCTATGTTATGCAGCCCCAAAGGAAATGTCTGGAAGTTGACTGGTTCCCCTCTCCTTGAGAGGCCAATCAAAAAATATATGTCTTCAAGTGTGGGC
>JASDQU010244522.1:58933-85567 GCA_032191745.1 Picea mariana
AGATAAATATATTAGTTTAGATCCTTAGTTAGAGCTATTATTTTAGATGTTTAGCTTAGATAGTTTTTATTCTACTTCTTTCTCATAAAATTATAAAAATAAAAAAACAATAGTTTCGCTGTCTTAGGACAGATTAGAAATGAGTTTTGCAGGTTTTCATTCAAATCTGTAGTTTGTAAATATTGTACATTTGTAATTAAAGATGAATCCGTTGGTAATTGAACATTTGATTTTATAGAATTATAGTTGTATAGTTTAGATATTAGATTGTATATAATAGTTTAGATTTATTTATTTGTTCGTTTTAATTGGTATTTTTTGTCATTTAGAATAGTTAATTTAGAGTAGTTTTCTTTTGTTTTCTTAGGACTTAGATCAGCTAATGGAGCCGCTAAACCCATAAGGGTGGGTTATACCAAACGGCTTGGGTTATTTAGACAACCCCAGACCAGATCCACTCTTCCAGTTGATGGATGGTTAATTTTGCCCGTCAACAAATGGCGCTAGAAGGGGGGCCTGAAATTAATTAATGGCACGAGGCGGTCGTAAGACTGCTCCACCACCTAATAAATCACCTAGAGTGACAAGAAGTCATTTGAACGATAACATTCCCCCTCAAACAGCAACCACATCAAATGACGATCCACGGATCACAGTTGAACCAACAACCCCAAATCCTACAGGTGGTGACGTACAAGAGATTGTTCGCCAATCTCTCTTAAGAACACATAGTGCCTTCACCTATTTGAGGCAACCAAGCTGGCCTTTGGACCAACCCTTAGACTTCGCTGATATCAGAGAATAGCTTGGAGGCACTAACCTCACCTTAAACCCTACAGATCCAATCGTCACTCCCGCTGCAAGAGGATATGGAATACCTCCCTCACCACCTCCATCATCCCCTTCTTCTTCGGGAGAAGACTCCTCTGACGAAGGCAGTTCTCCTTCACAGCCTTCCACACCAACTACACCAATGGCCAATTAGAACAACCCTGCTAGACCTTGGCTCGACCAGGATGCAGTAGCCATACCTGGGGCACAACACCCCTTACCCAAACATCTAGAGAATTGGCTTCCCAAGTTTGACCCTGACTCTAAACAGATTGCCGAAGATCACATTAAAGAGTTTATGTTAGTCATAAGACTCCGCAATGTCGAGCATGAAGACGTAGTCTGTAGGTTGTTCCCTTACACTTTCGAGTGCAATGCATCTACATGGTACTTTGCCCAGCAACCCCATACCATCGTGTCTTGGGAAAAGTTTGAATCCTGCTTTTTGGAAAATTTCAGAGATGATAAAACTCTAGAAGTTCTATTTATGGAGCTTTCTAGCTTTAAAATGAACCGAAAAGAGAAAAGTAAAGACTTTAATCAAAGATTCTTAACACTTAAGAACTGAATCCCCACAGATTCCATGGTTGCCAATAATCTTGTTATAGCATACTATACTAAAGATTTGCATCAAAGTATATCTATTTGGGTTAAATGATCCAAGAAAGCTACATTGTTAGAGGCCTTCGAAGAGGCCGGCCAGATTGAAAAATACATACTTAGTTTAAAAGACACTACTAGCAACGAAACAAAAACTAGCTCTTCTTCCAAAAAGAAGATCGAAATCCTCCCTAGACCTACTCAAAGTAAAATGCAACCTAAAATCTCTGATTTATAAAACTTAACTAAAGTCATTCAGAAATTGTCAAATCAAGTCATAGACTTGAAAAGGATGATCGAAGAAGCTTCTTCAAGTAAAGGGCCTTAGAAACCCCCATTCAGGAAGCCTTTTCCCAACAACCAACCTAATCCTCCTACTGAGGGCCTTAATCTAGAAAGTATGCAATATGCCTTAAAAACAATTCTAGAAGCCCAGGATAACTTGGTACCTCCCGAGATTCCTGAGGAGGTCGTTGAACAAGAGATAGTTCAAGAAGAAGAGTCTTCTCCAAAAATTTTTGGACACTTCTCGGATAACATCTTTCAAGCTAACTTCGAGATAGTTCATCCCTACAATACTAGGAGTAAGATAGCGAACAAACCTTCTTCCAAAAACACTAGGACTTTGCCCCCAAAGCAATCTAAACCAGCTGAGACTAAACAGAGTCATGTGAACCCTAACTTAGATTATGATTTAGTTGAAGATCTCAAAAAGTTAAGGGCTAACATTTATGTTTAGGAGTTATTAAAATTTTCGTTTCTGCTGCAAAAAATGTTACAAAACATCTTAGAGAATAGAAAAAATAGTAATTCAAATGGTAACAAGGTTGTTCAGAACAAATTTTCTCAAAAGAATTCCACTAAAAATAATCCTGATCCTCAAGATAAAGGAAGCCTTCCTGTAAATAATGTAAATAATGTAGATAAAGTAGCTTTAGAAACTGTGAGTAAAAAACCACAAGCTACCACCCTTAGTACTCGCAAGAATGTACCTCCATTTTTGTTAACTTTCAAAATTTTTAATAGAAACGTGCACAATTGTATGGTAGACTCAGGAGAGACATCCAATATAATGTCATGGTCTGTATGTCAGAAGATTAATGCTGAGGTTGAACCATGCACATTAAAAATCATCCAACTTGATCGAACTGATGTTAAAGTTATAGGCGAATTAAGGAATGTGCTTATAAGATTATCGTCTAACCCCAAGGTTCATCAAGTAATTGATATTATTGTTGTGGATATTCCAGAAGTGTATGGTATGTTTTTAAGAAAGGACTGGTCGGAGCAGTTACATGGCTATTTCGCGACAGATTGGTCTCACCTGTGGCTTCCAGAGAATGGAAAGCCCAACAAGATCAAGTTAAACCGTGAACGCTACGTTAAGTTCACAGTCATAGATATGAATGATCCTAACGAACCATTTACACCTTCTACCGATTCACCCGAAATACTAGGGATGGATACCTTTTTTGGCAATTTCATGTCCAAGACTTCAGCTATCACCAATCCAGAACAGCAGTCCGAGATCGTAGCATATGTGAAACCTAAAACTTCTACACAACGGTCCCATGCACTCGATAAAAATCAAATTTGGTCTCTGTATTTTGATGGATCAAAGTCCAAAGAAGGAGATGGTGCATGCTGCGTTATTATCGATCTGGCAGGTAACAAAACATTGATTGCATGTAGGCTAGAATTTGAATGTACCAATAACACTGCAGAATATGAGGCTTTACTGCAAGGTCTCAGAAAATCTTTAGACACGAACATTCAAAACTTGTTTGTCTTTGGCGATTCCAAAATCGTAGTTAGACAGGTAAGGGATTCTATCCATTGTCTGTCTCTGCATCTTAAGAGCTACCAATCCGAGGTATGGAGTTTAATGAATAAAGTTTCTTCTTTCAATATAAATTCTATTCTCAGATTGAATAATTCTGAAGTAGATCTATTAGCTAACGTAGCTTCTAAACTCTTTCCTGCAGAAGGCTTGTCCCCGGATGCATTCTCCGTCGAGCTGTTGTTCAGGCCATCTGTTCCCGAAAACATCACAAACTAGAGGGTCTTCGACGATGATCAACATATTATTATCTTCTTGCATATGGAGGAAACTTTTCAAGTCACGGTGATCGACGAATGTACTCACAATGACAATTTGCGTGATTTCACGGTAATACCAGATCCAAGAACTCCTGAATCTTCATCGGACATGGTAAATTCGATCCCTAAATCTATAGTTAGATTAGAGAAATTCTATGATCTTCAAGATAAGTTCAGAAAATTGGTCAACTGTAAAACCAATAGTTCCTCGTTATTATTTGAAAAAGTGAACTTAGGAACTAATGACAATCCGCAGTGCATTAATCTAGGGGTTGGGTGTTTCGAGCAAGAAAAAGATGCATTTATTAAATTGTTCAAAGAATTTAAATATGTTTTTGCGTGGACGTATGATGACCTTAAAACTTTTGACCCTAACATCATACAACACATCATTCTTATGAAACCTCAAATCTTACCCTTTCAACAGAAATTAAGAAAAATGCACCCTAAGATTGAACCGACCGTGAAAAAGGAACTGAATAAACTCCTTAATGCTAAGATAATTTTCTCTGTTAGGCACACTCAATGGGTTTCTAACATTGTCCCTGTCCGGAAGAAAAGTGGGGAAACCCAACTTTGCGTCGATTTCCGGAACCTTAATAGAGCGTCTGATAAGGACAACTATCCTGTCCCACCCATGGAACAGATTCTTCAACAGGTATCTGGTTCTGAGAGGCTATCTTTATTGGATGGTTTCTCAGGGTACAACCAACTTAAAACTACCTTCCGCACTCCATGGGGAACCTATGCTTATGGAAAAATGCCCTTTGGATTGATTAATGCCGGTGACACTTTCCAGAGAGTGATGGCTATCTCTTTTCGAGGCTTAATCAATCAGTCCGTCGTAGTTTACTTAGATGATGTTGCTATGTTCTCTAAGAAAAAAACCATCTAGCCCATTTACGCGTCGTTCTACAACAATGTTGTAAATACGACATTTCCTTAAATTCTAAAAAATCCATCTTTGCGGTAGAACAGGGTAAACTCTTAGTATTTATTGTGTCAAATGAGGGAATGATTATCAACCCTGAAAGGAATCAAGCCATCGTGAAACTTCCCCCTCCCACATCCAAAAAATCCATGTAGTCTTTCTTAGGCCAGATTAACTTCGTGAGGATATTTGTCCCCAGTTTCTCTAAACTGGGTAGACCTTTGCAGAACCTAATTAAGAAAGACGTACAATATCATTGGGGACCCTTAGAAAATCAAGCTTTTAATGCAATAAAGAAGGATATAATAGATGCTCCTTCTCTCATGAGCCCTGACTTTTCCAAAGACTTCACGCTCTACACTTTTTCTTCCGAACGTTCTTACGCCACCGTCCTAACTCAAAAGAACGCCGAAAACAATGAAGTACCCATCGCCTTTATGAGCTCTGCTTTCAAAGGCATGGAACTAAATTACCCAGCAGTAGATCAGCAAGCCTACGTTGTTTTCAAAGTAGTCAAACACTTATGGTCTTATATTTTGAAATCCAGGACAAAGATTATTGTCCCTTACCCAGTCGTGAGGAACCTGTTAGTGCAGAAGGAGCTAGGAGAAAAGAGAGCTAACTGGGTTACTTCTTTACAGGAATACGACATAGAAACTACCCCAGCTTAGATAGTGAGAGGCCAAGGCTTATGTAAGTTAGTTGCTGATTCAGCCGAAGGACAACAAGAAGAAAAAGATATGTCAAACCTAGGACAGTACGATCATAATACAATCTGTTGTGTGCAAAACTCTGTCAGTCCCTGGTATGACGACATAAGATTCTATCTTGAACATGGGTCAGCCCCCCATCACCTGGATCCCACTAAAAGAAGAGCGTTGAGATTAATGTATGCCTCCTTTCATTTGGTTAATGGTATTTGGTTTTGTCAAAATTTTGATGGTGTACTGATGCACTGTCTTGAGAAAGACGAAGCATAAAAAGTCTTACTAGAGTTGCATGCTAGAGAAGCTGGTGGGCACTTCGATGGTGACACCACTACCCATAAAGTTTTTAGATTCAGTTATTACTGGCCCACACCTTTTAGAGATGCCTACGCCTTGTGTCGCAAGTGTATTATTTGTCAAAAAGCGTCAGGGCGGTTAGAGAAACTGGCCTTTCCTTTGCAACCCGTGTCAGTAGACTCTCCTTTTCAGCAGTGGGGCCTGGATATCATAGGTCCAATCAACCCGCCTTTCTCACAGCAACATAATTTTATTATAACAACCACAAATTATTTCACAAGGTGGTCTGAAGATGCCGCGTTAAGAACTGTCAACACCAGTCAGGTAATCACCTTTCTAATTTTGAATATTATCACTCGTTTTGGTATCCCTGACTATTTAGTATTCGATAACACTTCTTAATTTTCTTCTCTTGAGATGAGTGAGTTCTCTTTAGAAAAAGGAATTAAATTGAAGTATTCTACTAGCTATTACCCCCAGGGCAATGGATTGGCAGAGTCAACAAATAAGAACTTGATTAAAATCATCAAGAGGACGGTGGCCAAAAATCACAAAAACTGGCACAATGCACTATTAAACGCGCTTTGGGCTGATAGGGTAACACCAAAAGCTATTGTAGGTAACTCTCCTTTCTTCCTCGTTTACGGCAGAGAAGCAATTTTTCCACCACACATTCTTCTTCCTTCACTTTAGTTATCACATAAAATTCAAGAAGAAGATTGTCCCCCTTTGGAAAACCGAATTAACGCTTTGATGAAGCTAGAAGAGGTAAGAGCCCAAGATAAATGTAAGTTAGATCAGCATCAACAGATAGTCAAAAGATGATTTGATTCTAATTCTTCCTCTAATAGAAACTTTGAAGTAGGTGACCTTGTATTAAAATGGGACAAATCGCATGAGGGAAAGGGAGAGCACACGAAGTTTCAAAACTTATGGCTTGGACCGTTTTTAATTGCTGAGAAGTTGGGTCCCAGCTCTTTTCGATTGCAGAATCTAGAATGGAAGCCTGAAACCTATCTAGTGAATGGCCAAGCCCTGAAAAGATATTTTGCTTGATGATAACTCTTTGTATATTATGTACATACTTTTCTTTTGTTTTCTTTTTGTTTGTTGTTTTGGTTTTGATTTTCCTTTGCCCTTATCAGTTTTTTGTTTTTGGAAATTCACATACCTACATACCGAGCTATTCAAACATGGAAAACAGAAAATTCTTTCACAGAAATGACCAATGAAACATTGTATAAACATCAATGGCATACTTCTAAAATTTACATCTGTGTTGGCAAAAAACTGTTGTTTGAAAGAAGTTGATTGATTTCAATCTCTGAGTAAAGCATGTCATGATCATCTATTATCTTTTTACGCTGTCCCTTTTCCTTAAGGGAATGACTCATAAGATGTCTCCCTGCCTTAGAAAGTTGGTTCTATAAATAAACCATCCCTAGATCTTAATAAAGGACAGTTCTAAAAAAATCTGCTGAGGTCTGTAAAAAATATGTTAAAACATCATAATTTTCAGCGTCACCCCGCTCAACCATATATCTTTAAAAAATAAAATAAATCAATAATAGAGCTGTGGGAAGTGCTTGTAAACCCGTCGAGATGCTGAACAGGTCTGCTGGCAGCGGGTAAATGCATGCATGACGCCAAGACAACTTCGTCGGGGTACTAAATAGGCCTGCTAGCAGCGAAGCAATGTCGGGTATATGAAAATTTGCAAATAAGAAACCTCTAACCTTAAAATGTCCTTTATTCTGATCTGGAACTTCTTGGCAGGATACAGATATCAGAGTGGGTTAAATGGCAACCCTGTCGAGGCTATGGATGCCTGCTGGCAGCAGTGGCTCTGTCAACAGTATTGAGGATTTTATCTTTAATATTGTGACTCACTTTTCTTAGGACTGTTATCATTTTTCATCCTCTAAAAACTACTGGAATATTTGGTTAATGATGATGTCTATGCAGTTTTTTGGCTGTTGCTTTTGAGTTAGAAATTTTTCTTATTATCCTAATATGAATTTGTTTTTTTTCTTTTGGCATAGATAACTGCTTCGCCCAGTGTGTCACCATTTTTGGTAGCCAATACACATTTTTCTATTGTCCTTACAAGTTGCCTACACCATTGTTTTGCAAACTTTGATTTTCGTCGCAATTTTCGAATAAAACGACACTATTATTTTTGCGTTTTCACGACTTCAAAGGTGAAAACTTTGATTTCAAAGTCATATTGAAAAACGCTATTGGATTGTTATAATCGCTCTTGTTTATATTCTCATTGTGTTTCTAGTTCATTTCTCGTTATACAATTGACGAGACTCTGAGATCCTTATTCATTTGGCGTTCTTATTTGTTAATATGACTTCTTTTTACAAGATTATGATGATATTCTTTTGATCGAGTTTGTGATGCATTGGTGGTTTGATTTATATAGTTTTTAATAGATTCTCTTGATCATTGGTTTTATGAAAATACATTGGTGCTATGGTTGGACCCTTGGTATAAATATTTTCACACAACACATATTTTCATATGATCAAACCCTTGGTATGATTTCAAATTATTGCTTTGGCTTTAAAACTATGCTAATATTATTTCTTGATCAAGTATTGGTTGACTTACCATTTGTTTCGTTGATTATTGAATGGCATAGTTTTTAACATATCCATAGTGGGTAGAATAGTTATTTGCGTCGGCGGTTGTATTATGGGATATGACTGTTGTGCATGGGCTAGACTAGCTCCACCACCTTCGCACATTCTATCATCAATGTTTCCCCCTATCCCAGTTCACCTTTGCTAGTGTTCGGTTAAGCCTGTGAGCGCTCTGCCCCTACGTATGCTGTGTTCAAACCCTGGCCTGTTCACCTCGCCCACTGTTTGCTCCTGTCTATGGAACCGGTAGTGTGTATTGAGCCAAACGGTAGCCAAGCTCTACTACTTTTTGATAATACCCGCAAGGATTTAGAGAATAGTGGTTGGCTCGCGTTTATACAGAGGTTCGAGGGTTTCAATCTTTTTGTTTCACAACAATTCGCCCTTACCTTTGATGGGTGTAGGGATAAAATTGGTGACATTCAGCTTGAGTTGAATGAAGAATTCATAAGCTCTGCCACAGGACTGGCAGCTACAGGCCAGCGATGGTTTAAAAACTCCAAAGTTGATGAAGTGTCATGACCATTACTATTCGTATCAAGGAAGGTTGTCTCCTGTGATAAAGGTATGCCTATTTCCACCCTAAAACCTAGGTGGCACGACCTTTTGGTGATTGTAAGACAATCTGTGACCTGTGAAGGTCTGTATGGATTAGTATTTTTGTATCACCTTCGGCTGTTAATGAATTTGATGGGTTATCCATTGAACATGTTGTTTTATTTCTTGCGTAGTCTTTACAAGATGGCTAAGAGGTTCAAATGCGAGAAGGCTGATAGAAGCCTATTTCACCATGGCTTAATTAGACTCATCGTCATTCATCATTTAAACCTTCATGGCGATAATTGGCAAGCCTTTCTATCTAGAAATGGCTTTGCTGATCCAAAGTCTATCCAGATCAATAAGGTTGTGGTCAGCGAGACTATGGCCGGGCCACCCTTGCCATTTCATGTTCTTCTCACCCCCCCCAAACCCTTGGTTGGCCCTGACATCGACCTTCCTGACATCATAACAGACAAGGCTGAGGCTGCCAAGAAGCCTGTGAATAAGAAAGTCGAGGGTAATCCTACTGTCGAGAACAAGGGTAAGAAGAATGCTCGATTGATATTGAGACTCGCCTGGAATAAACCTAATCCAAACACTGACCAAAAACCCATAGTCCTGAGCGAGGACTCGGACTCTGATATCGAGCGTTTTCTAGCAGAAGAGTACCCCTATTCCCACGGCCTATTCTCTGAGCAATCCTATGACTACGTCTCTAATTTACCCCCTTGCCTTAAAAACAATCTCAACTACCCAGGAATCAAGTTGCCTAATGAAACCCCTGTTGGCTTAAACAAACCCTCGCCTATGTTATCGAAGCCCGAATAGACCTCATGCATCCAATGCAATGTGTGGCTAGAGCGTTATTATAACGACGTCCCCTTATTGAAGTCGAAGATAAAATCCTTAGAAAACCAAGTTATGATGCTGTCGAGAGAAAGGGACAAGCTTCAAGCCACTAAAAAGAAACAAAAGACCACTGGTTCGATTGTTTTTAGGAATTTCGAATCAGCTACAGCCTTCGTCAATTCCAAATTATCATAATCGAAGTCGTTTCTTATTGTCCAGGTATGAATTTCAATATGAGTTTTTCTTTGTAAGTTTGCTAGAATCATTGTAACATATTCAATTTTTCTTTTGAATTTGCTTTGTTCGTTAAATACATTTGAAATGATTTTGTTTCCCATACAGTAAATTCATTTTCACTAAACTCAAATGTAGCTATGTTTTGGTATGCGATTTTGTCGTGCCTAGTTTAGCAATTGATTGGGTTTCACTTGATTTGATTCGTATTAGAATAGTTCTGTTAGTTTGAATTAACAAAATCAATTGGTTTTGCTTTAGTTTGGATTTCAATCGCATTTGACTTGTACAAGAGATTTTTGTGCTAAAATTAGAACGTGGTTATGTTTTGATTTGATACGATTTTGTTGTGGTTGGATTCTATCGGCTCTGATTTAGTCCTTATAGTGTGATTTTGGAACGATTTCGTGGGCTTAAATTGGTATCATCCTTTATATGTGTTATGCGTCATTATTAGTGACTGGGTTGATAAATAGGATGTAATCTAATAAACTCAAAACAACCCTGTTGACTTTGATTTACCATGAATGACTCTGTTTTATAATGAATCGATATTCTCGTTTGGGTGCTGAAGATATATTTGCTAAAATCATGGAAACAATGTTAATTCATAACCATTTCATCGCCCCAAACCATTTTGATTCGTTCCTGTTTGATTTGATTTGCAAGTGATGGATACGTGCCACGATTAGCATGATCGTTTGTATTTGTTTAATATAGTTCTATCAATTTGAAAAATGATCCTGTGGATTTCGTTTGGATTCGACAATAACTTTGTTGATGTCTAAAGCAACATAAGCTATTGCATGGAAAATTTGTTTAGCTAGTTCCTAATTGGTGTTGATTTCGATTGGTTCATGAAAAAAATTTCCTTACTATCAAGTTATCCAATATAATTATGTTTACCCGAAATTGTGGTAACAAGTGGAAAAGAGTACATGTATCCCTGTAATCATTCGATTGATCAAAATCTTGTCTGCTCTCGAATTAGTAAAAAAGTTTTTGATTTGAACATACATCCTGCAAAACACCAAAGTTCAGGAGGGTTAGCCCTTGCTTTTAACATTTGTTATTCATTAAGGGGGGTCCACGCGGGCTGTAATTCTGACAATCGCATGTACACACGTGCAGTTTTTACTCTGCCTGAATGTACACGCGGCCTATCCTCAGACAGCCCACGTGGACCTAGGGCTGACATTTTAAAGGTTGATGGCCCCCAAAAACATGGAACCCAAAACAAAAGTAAAGATTTAAATTGCAAGATAGGAGAGTTTGTACTTACTTGGTCTAGACAGAAGGTCATTTCGTCCACTGTAGCTCCCAGAATCACCACTTTTATCAAAGGGGTTTTTTTGGCTCCAGAGTCAATTTCCAAATTAGCAACAGTGATAATGTGCTGCCAACTTCTATTTATAGACTTTTTGGCCTCTTTTTGTCACTTTTTTGGCCTCCCTTATCATTTTCTTTAAACCAAAAACCATTTAGAGTGATTCAGGAGTTGCATGGGAGGGGTATGATCGGGTATCGAGATAATTTTTTGAGTTTTGTGACACTTTTGACGATTCATGGAAAAATCTCAGATGATCAACTTGAGCATGTAGGTTAGGTTTCTACCCTGAATTTTGTATCTCGTTGTATTTATCCCTTTTCCATAAGATCGATCCCATCAGGTTGCGACACATAACCATCATTGGTGCTTTAGAAGTGTCACGAGTTGGTGGTAGAGCTTACCGGAACATGGATGCCCTCGATAGATCCTGTTTGTATTATGGTATCCATGCTGTCTCTAATCACTATAGGCTCGAGAATCCTTGTTGTTTTTCTTGATTACGAGTTTGAGACTCATTTGCATGATTCCTTTTCACTGTTGACCTCACCCTCGGGACCCCCAAAAGACATAATGGGTCTTCTTTTAAGCCCTTTTCAGACCCTCTAAACATGAAAAGATTGTTGAGCAATCTTGTGGCCTTTCACGCTCGTTAAACTGAAATTTGAGGTCACGGCTGTTCGGCGGTAGTTTACCCCTTTTTCAGTGTGGACGGTCAACTGTACGAACAAAGGTATACTCTAAGGAACTTCCATTCTCTAGAAGAGTACCCTCAGGTATAATTTTAACCCTTTTTCGGGCCTGAGCGACTAAATTTATGAAAAAGGAATCCCCATGGAGTCCATAGTTAAGATATTTTTAGACTCCCTAAAATTGAAAAGATCATCGAGTGACCTTATTCTTTCACACTCATTGAACTGGTCCAGAAGAACATTCCTGACGGAGTCCATAGTTAAGATTTTTTCAGACTCCTTAAAAATGAAAAAATGGCCGAGTGATCTTGTCTTTATCACACTCGTTAAAATGGTTTTGAGTAGACGTCTTGTTACTGCTAGTTCACCCCTTTTTTGAACCGACTAGACTACCTTTGAAAAAGGTACCCCAGTGGAGTCTCCTTTTATGTTTTTTCAGACTCTCTAAATATGAAAAACCATCGAGCTTACCTTCTCTGGGCTCATTAAAATCACATCGAAGGATGTTACCATTGTGTGTTTTATTAATCGCATTTGCATACCCATGTCTTTGGCCTAATGCCAGCTCCATGTTTCTCTCAGCTAAACCATATAAAGCATGCCTTATACGCAAGCCCTGTAGCACTTTGCCTATGCGTCTTGAAACCTTTGGCCCCTAGAGGATTTTTACCGAGTGTCCTTTTCTTACATATTCCCCTTTGTCCTGAGCATCCATGTGTTCCGTGTGCTTGGAAATAGTATGTTTGCGACACTCAATCCTCTTTTGTAACGTAACATTCTTTTATTATTTTTCCAAAATTATTGAAAAAAAGACAAAAAAATCAAATATACCCCAAAAAGAGGAAAGCAAAAGTATTTTCTTTATTGGAAGCATAATGAGTCACCCTTGGATAAAGCACATATGTTTGTTTGTTCATCAAACCTTGGCATTTAATACGACCTTAGGAATTTTTTCTTGCTACATAGAGTTGTGTCCTCCTCTGTTTGGTTACTCTTCCAAACATATGGAGAGTTTGTGTTGCCTCCTGCCTCATAAAATTATGTTAATTCCATGCTTCCCGAGTCTCATCATTTATCGTGTTGTTTTCCAAGGGAATTTTTTCACCAAGCTTAAGTCAGCCCCTCTACAGTTTGTCTCTTGCCCTCATACCCGACCATTATGAACGTCCAATCAAGTCCTTGTTCGAAATCAATGAAGCTTTCAGTCTGATCATCAAGATTATCTATTCCATGACCGATGATTCATTAAAGACCCCTAGGTAGTGAAGTCGTACACTCATATTTACACTCCTACCTAATTTTTGAAGATTTTGAAGTTGTTGCTCGAGCTCTGAAGACCTCATCTCCAGCCATCAGCCCATATCATCTTCTAGAAGATGGATACTCTATATGTATATCGTTTTGATTTCAAGATTTATTGTTCACGGCTACTCTTTATATAGTTATAGGACATGGATCTACAGTGTATTTGATTGGTAGCCATGATTCTATTTTATCTCGAGCATGGCTATGCCTGCCTTGGTGAGACAATTGTTATTTTTCATACGGTGCCTCCCAGTTCCTGGTCCCTGGGCTCAATTGTTCGGCACATCAGTGAATATTGTTAATGTATTTTGGCCATCAGATGCTCTTATGACCTCACACATTAGGGGGCATCTGTTATAACCCTAACTTTCACCAGACATGCTTACCTGGCATCAGGCCATCTCATATTCCTTCTTTTCCAAAACACTATTGAACAAATCTTCTTAAAAACCTCTTTTATAAAGGCCCACACTCCCTACTCCATTACTGCATGCGTGTACATGCTAGATGACCTAAAATAGCCAATGTGTACCTACAAAAGCACAAAAAAAGGAAAGTTGTCGACGAAACACACAACTTTGGGTGAGTTAACTAAACCTTTTGGCCATGCATGGCCGAGGGTTTGACCAAATACCTAGCTTCTTCTAGCCTATAAAAGAAGGGGTAGGGGTCCCATTTGGAAGAGGAGAATGATAGTAAAGAAACTATACCCAATTTTACATTCCCATTGTCCCAACCCTTTAGCCATATTTTTGCAAGGAGAGATACAGAACAAAGAAGTTGGAGGAAATTTGAAGAGGAGCCCAGGACCAGGTTCATGGAGCAGTGGCCAGTCTCGACATTGTAAGTTGATTCATTAAAGTTAATAATAAAGAAATTCTTTTCTCGTCCCACTATATGAGTTCTTCATAGTTTATTGAATATATGTTTGAATCTCTAACCCATTAATCTATAGATCAAATGCATGTAGAGTTGGTTGCTTGTTTTGTGTGATTGTAGGTCAGCCTTGGGAGGAGAGATGTTATCAACAAGCGATCAAGCATGAAGAAGGATCAACATTGAATGCCCGAAACAAGGTATGTTCATATAACTATGTATTTTCTTAAAAGAAATGGGGATTAGGTATAGGATGACGGTAGAAAGTAGGATTCTTTTGGTCTTATCTGCATGCATAATATAACCCTAAATGCTAGTCCGTAGAGGGATTTCCCACTCACAACAATAGGATTTTGACCTTCATATGATATATTTTTCCTTCTCAGTTACTAAGTATTGTGAAAATTGTTCTTTGATGGTGTCAAGGTGTATGTGACACATACCAAGGTGCATATAACACTTTTACAAACACTTGTGACACTTACAGTGAGGTACTTAAGTGTGGAAATTTGATGTGTAACAATGGTGAATTTGTGTAAGACTCATCGGTGTGGCCATATTTCATTACGCATTGGTGTGTCCATATTAATTAACACACTGGAGACATGTAATTATTTTTTATTAACAAAATCTCGAAACACGATGTGGTTGATTTTTCAACACATCATTGCTTATTATTAATATGTGCACTGGTGCGTGTGTGGTTTATAAGCGCACCATGATGCTTTTAAATTTATTTGAACTTTAATTTTCACACAAAATAATATATTCATATCAAATTATCTTTTAGGATGAATTCACATGACTTGCAATACTTCAATATACATTTTATGTTTTTTATGTCACCTTATTCTTAAAAATTTGTTTCAAAACTATATTAAAACTCAGATTGTGGTATTTTCCTCGAAATTTATTTTAGATATGTAGAAGAATCTTTATTGCTAATTTTGCTGAAATGCAGGGAAGAAACCTTATTATATGATCAAATGGCCAATTCTTCAAATTCCAGCCCATTCCATATTTCTCAAAGTCCATCATGAATTTATGCCTTTCCATCTCCAATAATTTTAACTTATTTTATTTATGTTTCGATTATCTCATTGAATTTTTTTTTTATCCATGTCAATCTAAATAAAAATGTATCCAAATTTGCAGGATCCTGATTCAAATTTGAATTCAGATGTAGAAAATATTCCAGGAGCAACATACCGCAAGCAATTGGTAGATAAAAATGGACAGTTTCTTTACCCTGCTAATTATGACATTCCATCTTTGATATGTAGTCCTTGGTTGACGAGGGTAATAATTGTTTGGTATAATGTAATTTGAACAAAAAAATTATTGCATTGTGCTTACTAATATCATCAATGTACTAATGATCAATATTTTTAAAATTAGGATTCTTCTAATGATGAGAGAACTACATAACTTATTTACTTTTCAAGACCTCTTAACTAACAAACACGATAAACGATACAAATTAAGGTTGAAGATTAATATAATATACTTTTAACTTTCCCAAACATTAATTAATAACATAAGACATATATTTACCCTTTTGTATAACTTGTTTACTTTTCAAGACTTCTTAACTACAAAACCACAATAAACGATACAAGGTAAGGTTGAAGATTAATATAATTTACTTTTAACTTGCCCAAACTTTCATAATAACATAAGACATATAATTACCCTTTTTTATAACCTATTTACTTTTCAAGACCTCTTAACTACAAAACACAATAAAATTGGTATTTTCATTTTCATCATGTTCATTTTCATCTATCATTTGTAATATATACACTTAATACATAAAAAAATTCCAAATGTCGTATAAGCAACTTTGTTGCTAATTTGACTTTTTTTAGACATGAGCACTTTATTTTAGATATATTAAAAAATAAGTACTTAATTAAGAGTACTTTACTTTATGGATAAAATTATATAACATGACCTAACATTAACATCAACATAAGAATATAAATTAAGTACTTCAACATGCACAAAAAAATGTTATATATATGTGTGTGTGTGTGTGTGTGTGTGTGTGTGTGTGTGTGAACAAGTAAAATAACTGCTATAATGTACATATTTGGTCAACAACACAAATAACTGGTATAACTAAATATATAGTCATAGTCTCTCAGGAGAAGCATGCTATGGAGGAATAGGTGATGCACCCTGCTCATCTAGGCGAGGCGAAGGAGGAGGAGGATGAGGAGGTACTGAAGCAGAAATGCCACCACCACCGTGATCAAAATCACCACCTTGAGCTACAACATCACCACCTTGATCTGCAACATCACCATGATCACCTGCACCCTCATCAACATCAACACTTGGAGGATGAAGAGGAGGTATTGAAGAAGAAGCACCCTGATCACCATCCTGATGATCAACATCATCACCCGGAGGAGGACCAGGAGGAGTTATTTAAGCAGAAGCACCTCCATCACCACCTTGATGATCATCATCACCACCCTCATCATCATAAGTGTTGGAGTATGTTCCATCCCTCATCGCTAATAGTAACCTAGCAGCTCCAACGATATGACACATAAGAGATGTCATGTCACATGGAAATTTTGTCCAGAGATGCAATAGATCAGGGTAATCACTGATTTCTCTTATATGGACAGGACGAACTCCCACACCAACCAAAACTACACTCAGTCTGTCACACACCTCCATCCTATATCTGAGATTTGGCCTACGCCACATGTTGGGTGGTATATGCAGCTGAGAACCCTGACCCACCTCAGCCTCATCCATTTCCTCATTTGCATCAGGTGGTGGGGGAGGAGGCATGTCCCCAAAAAATGAGTCAACATCTACAAAATATAACACAAGTTAATAATTTCATTAAAAAATTTAATAAAATGCGTTAAAGAACATGCTAGAGTAAAACATATTAGGATTAAGTAAGACAATAAAATGAAAGTACAAGATTAATTTAAATATTATCTCGATCATCTAGTGGCTCATCCGCTATGAATAGGATGTTGAGACATCATTTCCAATCCATCCCCACATAAGGGCATGAACCAACATGAAAGCATGATCTGCCTCACTAGATAATAGATCAAGTGCCTCCCTATTAATCCTAGCTGGAAAGTCGGGCATGCCCCTCTTGGGAATCATCTCTCCCCACATGTACATCTGCACCTTGGTCATCGGCCTAGGAAGTTCTCCATCCCATCTATCATAACACGACATCTATCCATAGCTATACAAAATTGCCTCAAGAAAATGGAAAACCACCTAATAATTCATGGCCTCTGTATCAAAGAATCAACATAATATAAAATCACACAACTAATGCATTCACCATCACCAATAAAGTGTGAAATTATCGATAGTAAAAATGAGAGGCAAGTAACGTTCTCTACACCGAACGCGGTGATCTGTAACTATCCACCAACCACCTAAAAATCACTAGTAGAAGGTATATCATGCACAAGATACCTCTG
This sequence comes from Picea mariana, assembly GCA_032191745.1. Classification (NCBI taxonomy): domain Eukaryota; kingdom Viridiplantae; phylum Streptophyta; class Pinopsida; order Pinales; family Pinaceae; genus Picea; species Picea mariana. The sequence goes on from JASDQU010244522.1 coordinate 76,344, forward strand.
AGAGCAGGTAAGTTGAATCTCAGCTGCAACAGCCACTAGGACATCAGAAAACTAGGGAAAATCCTCCCCTCTCATAGATATCCCAGTGATAAAATAAATATCCTCCTCGGTGGGCTAATACCATTGATGAGGACCATATTAAAATGCATGTTGATTGTCATCCCATCGATGAATCAATTTCATAGGAAAGGAGTAATTCCTCTTCAGGGATGTAGCCTCCTCATAGTACTTGAGGAGGCCTACATTACTCAAGAGAAGACATGTAGCTGCAATACTAGGCCGAGGTTACAAATCTTTACAAATCCCTCTCCCTCTCTTTGGCCTCCCACTCCTAAACCATATTGTACTAGTCGAATATCTATTGTTGATCCATGCACTGACGTCTCTGCATAATTAACATATAAATTACATCAACATGATACATAAAAACATAACTATTTTCATTAAATGAGAAATTTATTTCAAAATATGAAAACATAAACTTTGTCAATAGATATATATATATTCAGTGCACCTGCAAAACATAAATGCATTGCCAACGGTGTGCACACATATCTTATGCACAACATGCAAAGTAAAATTTATTTTAACCAGTGTGTAGTACTGCACTACATGCCCCATTATGTTCGCATTGGTGTGTTATATATCATGAACGCACCACTATAACAACTATCTATTTTCCATGGTGTGCACATTATTATGTATGCACCGGTGCATTACCTATAAATGACACATCGCTCAAACAACTATCTATTTTAAATGATGCGTATAGTTTTAAATGGTGCATATAGTTTTTTGAACTCACCGGTGCATTCCCTACAACCAACACATTGTTAAAATTAAAACTATTTATTTTCTCTGGTGCATTCATAATATTAAAAGTTTGTTTTTTATAAACAACTCACCTATGCATTTATTCGGAACACACAGGTGAAAATAAATGGTTTCCATTCAATGATGCATATAGTTTTATGAATGCACCAGTTCATACATATAAAGGATGCACCATTTAGTGGAAACTATTTATTTTGGATGGTGCATATGTTATTGAGGATGCACTGGTGCATCATGGATAAGTACACACTGATCTATTTCGTAATACGATGCACCTTCTAAAAAATACTATACATGATCTGTGTGCCCTGTAAAATTTACAGGGCCCATTGTGCGCAGTGGGATCTGAATGGCTCAAATGTATCGTGTAGGAAAATAATAATAATAACAATAATTGAAAAACAATGCAAATTTAACTCAATTTCAAAATTTAATCTGCTAAAAATACTATGTACAAAGAAATAAAGAATCTACCCAGACGTTTTCTTATCGAGGAGGCATGGTTTCGATGTAGTGAAAAAAATGAAATTTTCCCACCGTATGGAAAAATTGGAATCCCACAAACCGAGCATCGAATGGAAAAAATGCAAGCAATGAAAGAAACAATGACAGTGTGCCTTAGTTGGGAAAATGTGGCACCATTTCTTGATTTCTTCTCTGCACTGGAAATGGTAAAAATGGTTTTGGACCATCGATTATTTTTTATTTAACCCTATTCTAGTGCGCTCACGTTAAGTGCACCGGTGCGAACCGTTGTAGATAGAGCACGGTTTATTTTTAAAATAACTATGAAGTTGTACCATAGAGAGCACACTGGTTCACCTGAAGGACAAATGCGCACCATTTTTATCTTTTAATAAAGAATGCAGGCTATGCAATTATTTTACGCACTGGTTCTCCTGTTTTGTGTGCACCAGTGCCTGTGATCTTTTTTATCGTCAATTTTTATTTAAACCCTATTCTGATGTGATCGTGTTAAGCGCATCGGTGCTAAATGTTGTAGATAATGCACCATTTCATTTTAAAAACATGTGATGGTGCCCCATATGGAATTCACCGGTGCACCACTAAGACAAAGTCGCACCGTTATGCATTTTTAAAAAAGCGCAGACTATGGAGTTGTTTTTTGCCCACCAATGCGAGAAGGGGAAAACAACACACTAGTATGCAATTTGAAAGAAAAAATCTAGATGACAAAACTGTTTGTTGTGCACCGATGCATCCGTTTAGGGTACACCGGTGATTTTGATATTCTTTTATATGATGTGCACCATTGTTTTATTTATTTTTTAAATAACTCTACAAGGGTGCACCATTGTCTATTAGCACCGGTGCATTTAAATATGGTGGCACATCGGTGCGGTATAGGATTATAAATGCACTGTTAAAAAATGTCTACTAAAACATCTGCCCACGCACCTTCGCTAGTGACCTCCACTATAAAAATATTTTTGGTATATTTTTATAGGGGATTCTATAAAAACCTCCGCTATAGGGTATTTTCCTTGTAGTGTGTACATAAGACCGGAAAGAAGCAGAAATATATAAAGCTCCTAGTGAAACCTTTAAGGAGAGCAAGAGGCCCAAAAGGTTATCTATTTATGCGACACTCATGACAAATCTTGTCAATTCATAACCTTGCACCTTTGAAGAAGAAGTCAAGAAGAAATAATGGAAGGAATCTATGATGGAAGAATATTGATCCATCATGAAAAATGATGTATGGGAAATTGTGCCTAGACCTGAAGACAAGTCTGTAGTAACTTAAAAATGGGTTTACAAGATAAAGCATGCAATAGATGGGAGTATTGATAGATAGAAGAAAATATTTATGGCTAGAGGGTTCTCCAGCAAGAGGGAGAATACTATGATGAGGCGTTTTCTCCAGTTTCCAGATATACCTCTATTAGAGTCATCATATCTCTTGTAGCATCCATGGGTTGTAAAGACCGCTTTTGTCAATGGATTAATTGAGAAAGAACTTTACATAGAGAAAACTCAAGGTTTTGAGGTACACCCGAGAGAAACCCATGTATGCATATTAAAGAAGGCCTTGCATGGAATCAAGCAAGATTCAAGAGCTTGGTATGCACGAATTCATAGTACCCGATGAGACTTGGATTTTCCAAGAGCTATGTTGATCCAAACCTTTATTACAAGGTTGATGATTTTTTTCTGACTGGTGCATAGCCTCTCATTATTCAATGTAAGAGGGATTTAGCCTGTAAATTTGATATGAAGGATCTTGGTTTCATGCATTATTATTTGGGACTAGAAGTATGGTAGAAGCGTGGTGAAATATTCCTAGGGAAAGGGAAGTATGTTGTAAATATCCTTTAGAAGTTTGGGATGATGGATTTCAAATCCATAGAAACTCCGATCGTGATGGATCTAAGAAAGTTTAGATACTTTGATTCTGATCTAGTGGACTTGTCCCTATACCAACAGTTGATTGGCTCATTGATGTATTTGGTTAATACCCGACAATACATTATCTTTGTTGTGAACACATTGAGACAGTTCCATGTGGAACCTAGACATGCGCATTGGATAGTTGCAAAGTAGATTTTGAGATATCTTAGTGGGACACTAAATTATGGTTTGAGATATGCGTCAAACAATGACGTACAACTACATAGATTTATTGATTCAGATTGGGAATGGAGTGCATATGATATAAATAGTACTTTTGGTATATGTTTTAGTTTGGGATCTGTTATGATATCATGGGATAGCAGGAAACATAAGTTTGTTACAATCATCACTACATAAGAAAAGTATATTGCAACTTTTTATGATTATACAGAAGCATTATGGATCTATAAGATGGTTTTTGGACTATTTGATCAGGTGTTGGATTCAACTATGTTATATTGTGATAAACAAATTTTTGTGAAGATTTTAGAGGATCTTGTGTTCCATGGCAGGTCGAAGCACATTGAGATCAAGTACTATTTTATCCATGATAAAGTCCAGAAGGGAGAAGTGATTCTCTAGTACATCTCCAATGATGAGAAGAAAACAGATATTTTGACAAAGCCTCTATCCAAGATAAATTTTACATACTCGAGGGACAAGTTGGGAGTTGTGGAGATTGCTCCCTTAGCTGAAAGGGAGTGATTATTTGTATCATGCTAGAACAACTTAGATATGATTCTTTGGCATCAAGCTAGTACATATTAGATATGATAGATATGTCTTGAGACACATCATGCTAGTACATCTCAGATATGATGCATTAGCATCATGCTAGTACAACTTAGAGATGATGCATATGCCTCAGTCACATCATGCTAGTAAAACTTAGATATGATGCAGTAGCGTCATGCTAGTACATCTTAGAGATGATTTCGATGACTCACATCATTCTAATACTTCTTAGAGATGTTTCATTGACACCATGCTAGTACGGGTTAGATATGATGCAAACACATTGATCTACATCATGCAAGTACAACTTAGATATGATGCATTCACATCATGCTAGTATGACTTATAGATGATGTAGATGATAGTCCACATCATACCAGTACAACTTAGATATGATGCATTCACATCATGCTAGTATGACTTAGAGATGATACACTGGAGAGAATGGTTCTTGTATCCCATTACGGGGCATTCAACATTTGTTGGGACAATCATTCTTATAGGATGTATGTCCGGACTAGAAGAGTGGTCTCTGTATCACTATGTTGAGTGAAGTGACTTATGCAAGACACTCTATTGAGTGTCTTGAGTCCATCACATGAATTATTCAACATCATTCCCTATTACTCAGGTGGAGTATGGCCTCGAGAGATGATGCATACGAAGATATGATTTGATGCCAGGAGACTATTGTACTACATGGTGATAGATTGTGTAGCTAGTAGTTGATTGCAATGGATAATGTGTGTCTCTCGATAGTAGTTATGAACTACTATGGTGGATGTGTTCCACTGGTAGTGATTGTGTTTCACTCGATAGTAGTTTTTCACTACTACGAGTGGTTGTTTACCACTGGATAGTAGTTTTGTACTACTATGGATCGACACTATTATGATCGATTGGATGGAATTGTAGTAACTATGTACTACTACATGATTTCCATGGATACTACTAGTAGTGTTGAAGGTGTTTCCTAGGATGGTGTGCCAAATAGTAGTGTTGGAGGTGATAGCCAACTAGATGTACCTATGTGGCTATGATGATGCTAGCTTTGTGGATATGATGATGAGAGCTTGGGGGTTGAACACTGTGTTCATACTTAAAGGACAAAAGGATGCAGACTCAATATGAAGTAAATAATTTCTCCAGAGTAACTTTGCTCTAAAAGTTGAATTATTTCTCTTCTTTTCCATACCTCATAATTGGCCCATTTATAGCCTTCAAATGGAATTAAAGGGATGAGTCGGAACGTTTCCAGTATATGGAAGGCCAAGGATCATATATCTCCTGTCATGACATGGAAATTCAACATTAATTTTCATTTTTTGGCACAATTATCAATGTATGCAGTGTGTAGTGGTGCAACCTACATATACGCATGCGGTATAGTAGGCAAGATTCATACATGTGGAAAAATATGTATTTTTAGCTTTGGATTTTACAAACAGGGATGGTAAGTCTGCATGGGGAAATGGAAAAAGGCCTTATGTGAAAGCTTCCATAGGTTGAGGAAAATCTTGCTATAACAGATGCCCCCTAATGTGTGAGTTCAGAGGAGTATATGCGATGGCCGAAATACATTATAAACAACCCAGAAGTGAAGTGATGGGGAACCAGCTAGAAGAACTATTTGCTCATACATTCTGCACTAACTTTGCATACATGACTGCCAATAGAATTGTACTGTAGATCCATGTGAAAATATACCAAACAACTGTCTATGGCCATGAATAGGAAAATACAAATGTGGTTACATGCCAAAAGTTGTCACAGTCATGAAAAAGGCCCAGTAAAACCAATCTAAAAAATCAATCTGAAGATGTTTGTATGCAATGGAGTACAATATGATCTCCCATGATCACTGAAGTCATCATGAAAAAGAAGCAACAACTCAGGAAAGTTGCGGCCACATAGTGATGTCTTCAATTCTTCTACACAATCCTCCAAAGGTGCAAGTCTACATCATGTGAATAAAAGAGTTGAAGTCAAACACAATGAGACATAATTTGATTACCAGTCATTGAGGTATACCATTAACAAACACGAGATAGCCTATCGATAATTAAAGTAGCTATCAAGGCACCGAGTACATTCTTACAAGTGTGAATAGAGGAGTCGGTGTCGAACACCTGAAGAATCTATCGATCATGAGATATTGATGTATTCCCAATTGTCAATTGCAAGATAAATTTCCACTAATGAATGCAAGCCTCAAGGTACTCATAATATTCTAGGTCTCATTTCTAGAATAGATGATTTGAAGTCGATGGAAGGATACTCGCTGAAAGGAGAGCATTAAGATATATCTCATCGGTTAGCATGAGGTACAAAGCAAGAGCTTCATGATTTGGAGGAAATCAGACGAAGAACATGTTCAAAAACCAATGACCTTGTGTGTCTTTTGCGTGTGCCAAGTGCAAGAGGTACACGAAAAGGACCCTATGAATAAAAACCAATAAGGAAAAATGTTGACAAAGGCGAGGAAACCACAAATAAGGCTAATGACATCCAAGCCATTGCACGAATTCCAATGTGTGAATAGATGTCTTGTCGTCAAACACAAGGGGAGCCACCCAGTCAATGACCAAGGATGAAAAGTAGAATTTCAAGTTCAAGGTTACCTACCAATGATGAAAGTAGGACCAGGGTGTCTGATAGGACTACAATATCATGTGATACTGAGACAAACTAAGGGTATGGCCGACATGCAAAGTCAATATTTCTGAGGTTTGGCCGACCCAGGTTGATAGACTTCCTTTGAACAAGAGCATGAGATGTATGGAAGAATCGGATGTCATAGACACAATGATGAAACCATGAGATGCAGGAGGCATCAATGAAATTCTCTAAAAGGATTGGAAGAGTAACTAGTTGACAGAGAAGACTCTGTAATGAGCTCAACTTCCTAAGGCCATGCTAATCCAAAAATTATGATGACAAATGGACTCAATAACTTTTTGCTCTGTTCAAAGGTGACACAACTGCTGCCAACATAAGATAATACTCCCTTCTCGCCCATATTTTTTTGTTTTTTCATAGACAAATGAATGTTATGATATAGAGGAAATGAGTGTCATAAGTAAGAAAAAATAGTTCCAGTAGTGGAAGATACCTATGCTAAATGCAAGGAGATGCATGTGGGAGATGGACACTCGGTGGAATGTTCCCTCCTAGGTATAGGATTTCAAATTGCGAAGAATATAAACAAGGATCTGCTTGGTTGAGGATGCAAAAATTGCTGAGGCAAACGGTTTATAATGCAAAGAGAGAATCAGCTATAGGCTCAATACTGCAAGCAAGGGCATGAGATGCAATCACAACTTAATGCCAAAAAATGTCCTTTTTCATGGACTTTAGTCTACTTGGTGTGAAAAATGGATAAACTTGTGCCAAATAGACATCCTTTCAAGTCCAATCTTCGAGCGTGAAAGAGACAAGTTCACTCGCAATCTTTTCACTTTTTGAAGATGAGGTGGAAAAGAGATTAAACTAAACTCGGTTGGGAGTCCTTTAGGTAAAAGCTTGAATGTTTATGAATGAGAAATGAGGTTCAACATAAAGTGGTGTATTATCTATAAGGGACTCTCAGTCCTATGGAAAAAATATCTGCATGGGCACCAAATGAGGTAGGGTATCTAGCTAGGGCACCCATGTTCGGTAAGTCTCTACCACTTGATAACGACACTACTTATAGCATATGGAAGGTTTTGTGTCAAAACAAATGGGTTTGTACCTAAGGCATAAAGAGTGACATTTATAGGATAATGAAAAAAATGCATGATTGAATGAATACCTATATGCTGGGTAGTGAAAATACCTACCCATGGTGACAAACGACCAACATAATGTTGAAATCCACAAGAATCTCTAGTAAAAACTACAAAAACCAACTCAATCCACCTTTGCATTAGTCCATTAGGGGAAAAAATGACTCAAAACTATAGAAAGTGTGTAAAATTGTTATAAATAGCAACAAAACGAAAAATTACTGTCATTTTGACTTTTTACCCAAATAGTGAAAATTGGACCAAAATACCTCCGAAATTAACTGGTGATTGCGGGAGTGTCAAGAAAAAAAATCAGAAATCGTCTGGACCAGGTAATTCCTCTTCCCCTCCTCTTCATTTCCAATGGATTCAATTTTTAAATCAGGTTTCAAATTTTAAGTAAATTAGGGCGCAAATTCTGTAATTTGGTGTACGCAGGCTGTCACTTATCGGGTCGCGTATACGATGGGTTATACATGACTGTAAAAACTACAGGGCATGTATACCTAGCCCTATACATCAATGTAAATGAAGAAGCTCGCATACAAGTACGTAATCAATAATTTTTATGGTTGCTAACTCAAAATTTGACTATTATTTGGTAGTTTGGTACTTGAATAGAGGGAAAGAGAGCGCGAGGAGGTAAATGTTGTTGTGGACCAAGATTCGGGGGCCCAAATGGCCTTGAAATGATTTGGATTATATAAATTTTGGGAACTCAAAGGGATGACGACCCAGGTGAGGTTTGTTGAGATGCTTGTGGGTTACTGGGACCCTGAGAGTGAAAGTTTCAACATCGATGGGCAACCATTGAGGATTGAAGTAGAGGATATCTAGTTTTTGACTGGATTATCATGTCGGGGAGAGGTTGTAAAACTCAAATCAGAGGGAGCAGGGAAAAAAATGAAAATAGAGAATTTCATAGAGATGCACTATGTAGCAGGGACTCTCAAGGTCAGGAGTGAACTCCCCATCCGAGTGATAAACAATCTCAGCCTCAAGATTATTGTCCCCGTGTTGATTAGGATCACAGCATCGGCTTCGCTGCACCAGGAATCAAGGACACTCATGTTCTATGCTGTAGAGTGCTTGAGACCCATAGTATGTGATTGGTGTACCTCACTACTATCTAACATGAAGAGACAGCTGACAGAGTGCAAATAGGGTAGAAAGAGTAACTTCAGGTTTGCCTCTATCTTATGCAATTTTTTCTTCGAGTGGGTTCTCGGTTTGAGACCTAGAGTCGAGATTCTTCCGAGAGGACCTTGTGATCTAGCCATGGCATGGTGGACCGAGGTAATGAGACGAAAGGGGGGAGGTAGGGTGCCCAAACCCTATAATGAGGATTTCATCTACTGGTGGCAGCGATAGGTCGTTTCTCTAGATGACTATCCCTATGCAGGGATCAACTTCATAGGGGATATAGACATGCCACTCCCACCATGGATCGCCTACGGGGACATATGTATGTCA
>JASDQU010244523.1:5331-15519 GCA_032191745.1 Picea mariana
CCCTGTTTGATGCTGGACACAGTCTCCTTGTAAGGAACCGGTCTTTTTTCCTCACATGTCACCCGCATCCTGCTTTGGCTCCTCACCCCGGTCGTAGAAGGCGCCGAAGCACAACTCGTGGGAGAAGAGGGTACGGAGCGCCCATTCGAGGAAGAACGAACATTCTTGTTCACCTTGATTTCACTTATTGCATTTCTTTTTGCACCAATCCCGTTTCCGTCTGCGTTACTAGTAGGACGAAACCTTTCTATGGAACTCTGCTTGAGTCTCTCCGCAAGCTTGGCCGCAAGGGGATCCAAGGGATTCGATCTGGGGATGGTCTTTGCAGGTGCGTTATTTTCTTCTGCAGACCTGTGATTGAGCTTCGAGGCCGCCGGAGGGCCGGTTTGGTTGGTCGAGGGTTCGAGTCTGCAATTAGCTGGTTGGCGGTTCAGAAATCCCGGGGAATGCGTGGCAACGAGATCTTCAGGTGTACCGACGCAGCGGTGCCTGCCGGGCACAGGCCTCACCCCGCGCAGAATAGGAACTGGCGAGGCCGCCTCCAATTTGTCGACGTGGATAAATTGGCCGAGCTGAAGCTTATCGCTGAGTATGAGATCATGGTGCTCTTCGGAGAGAGAAACATAAGTGGCATGGGATGAATCCGAGACCTTCAAATAGAAACCCTGATTCGGCCACAGCTCGCTTCCTGCCAGAGCCGGCACTATGCTTATCACCTGCAACAGCACCGACCTGTATTCCCCTCCCACTTTCACGTCCGTATTCATGTGCTGTAGGAGCTTCAGCAGAACCCCAGGAGTCAGGCTCGCCATTAATATAAATCCTCAAAAACTTCACAATTACTACAACTTAAACTCCTACCAAGCACACCCACAGCTCCTCAAACACCCATTCGCCCTCAATTAGCTCAAGAACTATATCAGACACCAACATTTCCACTCAAATCTCTGTATCAAACGACAGCAAAATTACAAATCTTCAATAATGTGCCTTCCCTTTGTCTTAAATTATGTCGAGAGAAAACGCAGAATTGAGAATTCCTGATACCCACATTCCACTTTACAATAAGATCCAGCTGCCTTTAGAGTGAAAAACCATCGGGAACAAGCGGCCACCAGTAAATAGCCAGACCCAGTTGCGGAATTCGGATCGAATTGACCTCATTTCGTTCACCCATTGTTTGTTTTTTACCTTACTTCGGCCCGGCAGCTCCCTTCGCCTCTCGTTTTCGTTATTCTACGGCCCGAGATCTTCCTCCTTCTTTCTGTGTAAGTAAGTAGGAATAGTACTTGTCTGGCCTTCCTCAGTTTCTGCGCCAGATTCGATTAGCATTTCGAGTTGGTTTTAAACCTTTCACACCGTCACCATAATGCATACATTTTTAAAACACTCGTTCACAATCACCCGTTTCACACGCGTGCGGACTCCCCTAAAAACTGTTATCTGCTTTCACAATCACCCGTTTCACACGCGTGCGGACTCCCCTTCAAACTGTTATCTGCTTTCATTTTCATTCTCCGGGAACTGTCAAATTCCTTCCTGGCGCTGAAGACAACAGCGCAGGCCACGATGACAGAGGCACAGGCAGACAGTGGAAAAGAATATATGAAGAGAAGCAGGGCATGTGCGTGGACTCAGACGTCAGCACGGCATGTGGCGCACATGGCCCATGAATTGGACTAGACATGGGCTTTGACTCAGACCTATATTCATATTCATGCACTTCTTCTGCCCAAGTTCCAACTACCCTACCGACATCTTCGCTTCCTCGCTTTTACTTGGTACCCAGTTCCCATCATCCCATTGCCTGGCTGCCACTCCTCTAAATTCGGCAAAGGATAAGAAGTTTTTGGTGGAAAACACACAATTTTCGGTTACAGTCTGGTCAATTGTGTAAAGGCAACTTTTTGCCTTCTGGTGGGAATGTTTGGCCGAAGTCCCGGTTCAACAATAACACTATATCCGGGCCTCCATAAAAGCCTGACCAACCCACTTCCTTTACTATTCCGGGAAGGGTGGGGTAATTTGGTCATCCAATTCCAATTATTAGAGACATAGGTATCCTCACAAGCCCATATACCCTCAAAGAGAAAGAGTATATATGATCAGTGCAGTCAGAGAAGATAAAGAAGCTTTCCAAGGATTAAGTAAAGTAAGCCAGGAATAAATGATAAGCGTTGGAACGCTGGTTGGTTGCCATCACACATCTTGCCCCGAAACTCATCAATGATGAAGAGGGTTCGGAAAAAAGCATGTGCAATTATTTTGAATTTAGAAATCGGTTGTTTTTCATGTGACATGTCATCCTTTTTTTTTTTTTCCAGTATAAGGTTGCAGACCACTTTGTTTCTTATCAGAAAAGAATGACAAGCCACCAAAGTAGAGATGAAGTCAAACTAAGTTTTAAGATGGCATTTTTCGATATTTTTTATCAAATGGTCATTTATCCCATTTGAGTAAAGGAATCAACCTAAACAGTTTTCTTAAGTGAATCAATAGAATCAATCACATCTTCAAAGTTGCATTTACAATAAATATGTCACAAAGCTTGCAAAGTTGCATTTTTACAATAAATAGGTCATAAAGCAACATCTTCAAAGTTGTATTTACAGCAAATATGTCATATAGCAACATTTTCAAAGTTACATTTACAACAAATATGTCAAAAAAAAACATGTAAAGTAGTGGTATTTACACATCTCACACCAATATTATTGGCTCAAAATCAATGCTCTTTAGTCTTTAAGAATAAAAGCTCTTTAATGGATGAATATGTGTAGGAGTATATTCATTCTATCATGGACACTTTTCTAACATGATTTGGCAAAAGGTCAACACTCTCAATATAGATTTTATATTGAGGGCACATGTCAGTGATAAGTGTTAGAATAATGTTGATGTGCTCATTTAACCATAGACAATGCTACACCATTGCCACCCAACCATAGGCATAAAGCCACTCTCGAGCACTTTAATCTTTGACAGAAAGGATGATTCCAGGAAACCACACCATAACCAACAAATGACCAAGATAGCGCACTTTCTCCAAGGGTAGTGCACAAGAGAAAGTACCAGAAAGACTGGAAAAAAAAATTTGTACAAATGCAGTTGTTGTTGCTCCTCCTTCCAAACTTGTGCATTGTTTCTGAGTGACTAAGAGTGTGCGAGTGAGTGAACAAATGAGCCAAGACATCCTCTATTTATATTGGTTATGTCACCTGTCTAGGCCCACTTGTCTCCCTGGAGGATAATATCTTAATATTATATATTTTGTTGAGTTGACATGTCTTCTACGGTTTTCACACATCTGTTTAGGGTTTCTCTTGCTTTCGGTATATTCTATTCTAGTCAAAGGTTGCATATGGAGGTTAAGACCTCACGTAGCTACCATAATATCAACAATAAGAATGCACTTAGGTAATTTGAACTTGGTGGGTAGGGATTAATAAATTACCAACAACACAAACAGTGTCAACTAATAGGAAACCCAAGGACTATGTAGCCTCGTCATCCATTGAAACTCATGATATGAGCTACCTCATTGTCTATTCAAAACAACAATCAAAGGCATACGATTTATGCATGATCTGATAAATCCCCCTATATTAGAATTCAAAAATAACATTGTCAGAGTAATATGTAATCACTTAACCTATGGTTGAGTCAATTCACGAGCACACACATTTTCTATTTATGCACCACCAACTTCTCGAGTTGTTAATCAAATGTCAATTGTAGCAATTGAAATTATTGAGTCTCCCCATTCTTGTCTACTACCTACCTCTTTATTACCTTTCCCCACAGTTCATCTTCCTCCTAGAAGGCCAAGAGTTTCCATGTGTGGATACAAATACCTCCTCTTCTTAGGAAATGCCCTGAATGATACCAACTAAAGCTTCGAATGTGATTGCCTCTAGTAATGGATTTTGGTGTTGCAATTTTTCTTTACGGTTACTTTGGGCAACATGGATGTCACATGACATCTTCTATTCATTGGATTGTAAATGTGTTTCCAACATATGTGGCCACATCCTTTGCCATCTAGGTAGAGGTCTTCTTCAATGTGCATGTTTTTCTTCATTATCATAATGCAAATGTCAAACAAGTATTTTACTCTACATGATTCCTTAGCCATTGCCCTACATTCTTTAGCTTTTGCTTGCTCCACATAACCCTTATTCATGTCACAAAATGTGAAGTGTGAAGTTGGACTCTACTTCAACTTCCAACATTTTCTCTACATTACATCTACCTACGCATAGCCCAAAGCTTTTGGGAAATGTGGAGTGTGGAGTAACCTTCAAAGCTACACATGGTTCAAAGCTCTGCATAATCCAACCTCCACACCTTTTGCCTTGGAATTTTTCCACCCTCCTTCGCATCCCTAGCTCCACGTACACAAAGTTTTCTAAGGTATTGTTACAAGGATTCGCCCAACCTTGTGAGAAGGTTTTAACAAAGGGTTGTGGCCATTAAACCTACAACTCAAGCACTTAACCTAAAACATAAAGTCCATTAAAACAAACCATTTTTGTTGATGATCCATTTCGGATCACATCTCCCCAATAGGAGGGTTTTTGGTCCCCAAAATCTTATTGGTGGAGAAGATGGAAGCACGTGGCCTATAAGTGTTTCTCCAACCCCACCACTCCATCAAATATGAAGGTTGCTTGCTTCTAGCATGTTTTTGTTGATACTGAGAGGGGGGTGAATCAGTATCAAGTACAATTTAAAAACCTTTTTCAACTTATACTTAAACCATTCAATTATATCCAATGAGAAATGAACAATAGTATAAGAGTTACACCAATACACCACAATACACCATGCACAATATATGAGAAATAATCAATAGTTTTTGTTCAAGGGAAGTAATGACTTCCAAAGGTAGCTACAGCTTCCAAATGTAGAGGGAGGGATAAACCTCCAAGAGGAAGATACAATCCTCCAATATCAAGAGAGAGTTGAACTCTCCATCATTGCCCCTTCCTTCCACCCAAGAATATATGAGAGATAATAAAACTTTACATTAAATCATCACCATCAACCAATCATCACATAGAACCTGATAATGCTTCCCGAGACTTCTTTAATTTCTGCAATTCTTCAATTCTTGGAGTACTCTGATCCTATAGATAATATTACTCAATGTATTCTCTGAAACTCCTCCAATTTTCACTCCTTGAATCCTCCCCAAAAAGAGGTTATAGAAAGAATGGTAGACTTTATTCAATTCTGGTCTATTCAGAAGACCCAACTTGTACAGTATGCCCTGCGCTCAATATTTAAGATCTGATTCTGAAACTCACATACAAGAAACTACAGTCTGTACTCTTTCCAATGGAAGTGGTCCCACTTCTTTTGGATTCTGTATGAAGAAGTTATGATTATTTTACCTGGAACACCTGTTTATTGACTAGCTTCAGGACTGGTCACAAACCCTATCTTCCACAGAGTGTATCTCCATAATTATAGTGAATCAAGAGATAATTTTTTTACCATAGGTACCTTGATATGTCTTCTCAACACCATAGTGATTTCACCATCTGAATCGTTCCAGAAAAAAAGTTATAGCAAAAATGGTAAGATGACCTGAAAATAACATACCTTAGAACACATCACCAAAAGACTTCATCCTCCCTTGAAATCTGGCCTTCTTTTACTTCTTATTTCCTCTGAAATTCGACTTGTATCAAAATGAATGTATAATGATGTTTATTTACACCATTTATGTCACTTCATTTTAACTTTAGGGGCGACCTGACACTTTCTTATTTTGTAATTCTTTTCTTTAATTATCTTCAGGGCCTACATGTACTTCCTTCTTCAATTCACTTTGTCATCTTCAAAAATTCATTTCTTCTCAACCATGAGGATCCACGTGATGTGCCACATACCACCAGAAACAACATGATGTATACTATCTATTCATGGGTGTTGTATATGCATGTGCATTGTCCTTCATGTCCAAATACCTTTATCAATCTTGCGGTCCAAAACCCATGACTAGGGTTGACATCAATGACAACAACCAATCTTCCAACAGTTTTAATCAATGTTCCCATATGCCATTATTTTGTTGCTACCAGAGATGTTCTACAACTCTCTTTGTATGCTTTGATGAGGTAGGCCTTTCCACCTTTGACTAATAGATATTTGTTTTATTTCCTATAGAAGGTTGCACCCCTATCCTATAAAATGGAACTTCAAAACATCACTTCACTTGCATCAAGAGGTGCTACATCACATGCTAGTTCATTAGCATAATCAACATTAATGGAAAACTTGATTTTACATCTTCGAGTGACTCTCGTGGCAGATTTCTCTTGTAACCATCCTAGTGAACATGGTTATACTAGATCATAGGTCTCTAAACCATGGTCATCTACTAAGGTTTCATAAATCTATTTGCATTGAGAACCACTATCAAACATAGCATTTACCCTCTAGTTCTTCACTTGAACTTTGATTTGGAATAGTTCTCTTCTATCTCCACTTGTCCTTGGCTATTACAATGTGGCATAGACTATGGTTTCATCCACATTCAAGGTGCTTCCTACCATTGTTTCTTTCATCTTATTAGATGTCATTCCTCCTTTTTGGGACTTGTACCATTTTGGACATAGTTCCAGATGAAGCTTCCAACACTTTTCATCCATGTACCCATCTACAACACAATGCAATGCTTCTTGAGATCTTTTCCTCTCTAGATCGTGGCTATAATCTTTTTTCCTCTCTTAGCCCTTTTGTTGTTGCCCCTTCTTGAAGCCCATCCCAATGTAAATATACTTCTTGATCACCTCATCTATGATTTTCATACTCAATGTTGCAATTGCCTTCATATATCATTGAATAGGCCTCTAAGGTATTTCACTACTACCCCATGTTCTTCCAAAGAGGTATCCAACATGACACCTTGCTTCCAAAATTAGAATGTGTATTCATGTACACTTTGTCCTTGTTCTTGTCATAGGTATCACGAGTTGTTATTCCAATTCATAGCCTATGGGATAGAACTATAATCTAAACAATTTCCTGAAATTCTCCCATTTTGTAATCATGGGATTCTTGCCTAGCCTAAAGGCATCTACATAGCTCCCCCACCATAATAGAGCATGTCCAAAATATTTCAATTGGGTAAAAGAAATGCTTTGTTTTTTTTTTATTTGATAGGCTAAAATAGACCTCCATATTGAATTTATGAGCATTAACTTGACTATTATTTGTTATGTTGATATTTCAATAATTTTTTTCTTCAACCTTGAAAGGAGTATCTGAAGACCCATATTACAAAGGGTTAAATGTATATGATATAACCCTAAGGGGGGGCATATATGGGGTTAAATGTACATGTAATGGGTAAATGTATATGTAATAGGGTCGGCCTAATGATGAAGGGGCCCCATGTGCAATGTGTGAATAGGTATATATAGAGATCATGTATTCACTACTGGAGACATGTGAATTGTGATGTATGATGTATTTGGGTATTTGGAGGAGGTTCTCTTATTCTTTAAGGAGTTATTGTGTAAATTATCTCTCTTATCTTTATTGGAGTTGTGTTCCACAGTCACATTGGTGCACATGGTGTGTACTTATGGTTTATTGTGATATTTTAAGCATTTGGTACATAACATTTGGTATCAGAGCATCAATCCTAGGGTTTTGCTGCTTCAAGCGAGTCAACTTGGCATTTTCTCTATAACATTTTTTCTATGGAGTTTCATACTATGAAATTTTCAAAATACATAGCGAAGTACACTGGGTAAAAATTTCAGGTTCTAGGTCATTTTCTTTTGGACATATGTCCTATTCAAGTTAGGGCTTTTTACTATCCCTGAAATCAGTCTCAAACGAGTCATTTTGGTAATTTCGCTATAATTTTTTTCTGCAAAGTTTCAAACTGTGAAAATTTCAATATTAAGAAGATATAGAAAAGTACGCTTGGTATAAATTTCAGATTCTATGTCATTTTACTTTCATATATACGTCTTGTGAAAGTTAGAGATTTGTATTGGCCCTGAAATCAATCTCAAACGAGTCATTTTGGGCATTTCGCTATAAATTTTGTTTGGTTACATTTCATAATGTAAATTTTTTTGGATCTTGAGGATATATAGCGAAGTATTAGTGATAAAAATTTTAGGTTTTGGATCATTTAATTTATGTGATATGGACTATGGGAAGTAGGAGTATTTGACTAGTCCTCAAACTAGCCTCAAACATGTATTATTAGTAGAAGCAACATATCTGAAGCTTGAAAATTCCAAATTGAGTATGACCATTCATTTTGGAAAGGAAACAAACAATATTATTTCAAGTAAAAAATTTGTAATCAGATACTAAATATTGGACACGTGGCATACCATCAAATTTCTCTATCTGGAAAGGTCCAAGAATCAACAAGGTTTGGGAAACTTACCATAAATTTCACTTGGCACATCAAATTTTTGTCAAACTTGGGGAATTACAGAGAAGACATATCAAAGTACTACAAGCATAAATTTCAGACTTCGAAGGGCTGAAATTGTAGAGATAGATCTGGACAAAGGTCGACAAGAAAAACAACCTCAAGATCAAGGTTTTAAAAATTATGTTATCTTAAAACTATCATAACTTTTTATTGGGATGTCCTATTTAGGTGATTCAAAATCCATTGGAAAGAGTAAACATAGAATATTATATCAGAAAAAGAATTATAACTAGACCTATCATTATTCTTAATATATTGAAGTTGTAAGTTGAAGGTTAGGGCTAGACCTCAATTAGAATCAATGTAAATACCTAAATTTAGTGGAAATGAAGATAAAGATGAAATCAATCCCATGGAATGGTTGAGAATGATAAATAAAATTGAATTCAAGCCTTGTTTGGCAAGAAATTATTTTTTTGGTGAAGCTTGGAAGTGGTGAATGGGTATTGATAATAATACTAGATGGAACATCACGTGGGGAAAAATTGAAGAACTCTTTTCAAATAAATGGATTAGGGATACAAAAATGGAGGCAATGTATAAATTCAAGATGAGTTGAAAGCAAAAAAATTAGAGATCAAGAAAAAAGGTTATGAGCTATCTAATATACGAGACCTTAATGGTAAAAAAAATGAAAATAGGGAAAGAGTAGCAAAGGAAAGTGGGAAAAGGACGAGTCAAGGGAAGAATTGAAAACGAAAGATGAATAAATATGTAGATTAAGAAATTATAATAAAAAAAATATTGGATGAGGTTAAGATATTGAAAGAAGAATAGAAGCATGGTCAAAATCAAGAAAAAACAAGGATCTTGGATGAAGAGACTACCAAAATACTTGAAGAGGAAATTTACAAGAAGGTTGAGGAATCCCTAAATATTGATGAGTGAAAATCATAAATGCAATCCATAATTGAAGAAGGATGTCATAATTTGATAGATGGAGTCACGTTGCAACTTCAAAAGGAGAAAGAAGATAATATTCAAGAAGGTCACCAGGAGATACTTGAAGAAGTTGAACTCCATCTAGATGATGTACATGCTAAATATAATGGTATTATTTCCAAGGCTAGAGGATAATCAAAGACCAAGAAAAGAGGATAGAAGATGTCATTATCTCATAAAATAAGATAGATGAAATGGGTGTGCAGAATGAAGGGAAACAATCAAATGTGAAACCATATTGACACCCTTATTGTCATGAAAGATTTCAAGGAAGACAAGAAGATCAATATTGGCATTATCAAGGAAGAAAATGGAATACTCATCGATATGCATGGAACATGGCATCACAAGACCACTCTTCAATAAGATATTATCAGAGACCACCAACTACTACAAATTGGAGAAGTTACAACAACGCTACATGGAATAAAAGGAAAGAAAATTATGCAACAACTAGCCATCAAGTATTAGGACCAAAAATAATTTATTTTGGATTGATGGATCATCATCAGTGGAAAGAAGAAAGCAAGAACATAAGAAAATCATATTACTTGGTTTCATCACATGTAAAGCCTTTAACTGTGAATCTTTGAGGACAAAGCTTTTTGAAGGAGGGTACTATTGATCCAGGTGGATATCGGGGGCCAACCACCTTTTCCAAATGGCTCAAAACAGTTTTCTGGCCATTTTGGCAATTTACTATTTTTAGCAGGTTTTCACTTCCGGGGCCATTTTGAGGGCCTAAATGAATTTTTTTCGAGATCGAGGTTCTC
>JASDQU010244523.1:15619-78186 GCA_032191745.1 Picea mariana
TATTTTTACAGTCTCTGTACATTTCTTTCATTAATAGAAATCGTGTATTACTGTATCTCTGTGTTTATGGTTGCATCTCTGATATATTTCTGGTATATTACTGGATATACGCGATATCTCTGTGCATTTCTTTATTATATCTCCGCTCTCATTTCGTGCCGAAAATAATCAGGATCAACTATGATATGACCCCAAGAGGGGGCATATATGGGGTTAAATGTATATGATGTGACCCTAAGGGGGGACATATATGGGGTTAAATGTACATGTAATGGGTAAATGTATATGTAATGGGGTTGGCCTAATGATAAAGGGGCCTCATGTACAATGTGTGAATAGGTATATATAGAGATCATCTATTCATTATTGGAGACATGTGAATTGTGATGTATGATGTATTAGAGTATTTGGAGGATTTTCTCCTATTCCTTAAGGAGTTATTGTGTAACTTATCTCTCTTATCTTTATTGGAGTTTTGCTCCATTCTCACATTGGTTTACATGGTGTGTACTTCTAGTTTATTGTGATATTTTAATCAATTGGTACATAACATTATATTACCTTAATCACTAGGGTATTGTTGAACCATGGGTTGTCGCATACTTTCTCTTTTGTACTTAGTCCTTGCTTCAAATCTCTTCATTATTCATTACCAATAACTATGTTGCCATCTCAATCAATACATCAATGCTCTACTCTCACTGAGTAAACTTGACTTCCGGGTATTCCTCATTAAAAGTCCCTATTTTCAATTGTCTACTTCTTTGAATACCTTGTTAATGGCTCTCCACTCTTCTAGTATCCATTTCCCATACAAATTTTCCACCAAGCGTTATCAAACTTAGGCTCTATTACCAATATGATCTATAATCGCTTAGGCTATGGTTGAGTCAATTAATTGGCACGGGCCTTTATTAATTTTGTGGAAATTAAAATGTTTATCTTTGTTTTCTATTTCACTGTGCATAAACTATGATTGAGTAAATCTCACACACTTTAATTTAAATCTAGATGTTGAATAAACCAATCACGTACATAGTAATAACATAGATTTTATCGTGGAAACCCATTTGGGAAAACAAGCAAGAAATGGATTTTTTTTTGGCTCTTTTACACTCAAGAACTATTACAAATGGAAGCTATACACTCTCTAATAAAGATTTTGTGTGTTCTTACTCCTTTGGTTGTGTTCTACGAATTTTAGTTTGGCTCTAAGAACATCTTTCTTCGCATGGATGGATTCATAAATTTCTCATCCTCTCGATCTAGGAACAATCTTCATGTGCTTAGTCCCTCTACTTTTATGACATCAACTTCCCAAGCTTTCAATCCAATGCCAATTCCAACACTCAAAATTTTTCTAAGTCCCCTTCTTCTTGTCTCGCCATGCCTACTTATTACCTTTTTTATGGTTCCTCTTCCTCATGGAAGGGCAAGAGTTTCCCTGTTGTACTTACAATTACCTCCTCCTCTTCTTAGCAAACGTCCTGAATGGTACCAACTCAACCCCCAAATGTGATCGTGACTTGTAATGTATTTTATCATTACGGTTTTTTCTAAGTATAAATTTGCCAATGCGTATGCCACATGTCATATTCATATTCATTGCATTGTACATGCATCACCAACTTGTTTACCACGTCTTCTACCAGGCAGGTCAATGTACTCTTCATTATTCCTGGTCTTCTTCGTTATCACAATGCCAAGGTTGGATAAGTCTTTTAATCATGCTTCCTTACCCTTTGTTTTGAATTCCTTAGCTTGTGCTTGCTTTACATAACCCTTGTTCTTGTTGCGGAATGAAAAGTGTGAAGATAGACTCCACTTCAACTCCCAACCTTTCCTATGCATAGCCCAAATCTCTACATAGTCCAAATCTTTTGTCGAATGCAAAGTGTGGAATAAACTCCAAATATCTACATACCCCAAGCTCCATGCCTTTGGCTTTATCCTTTTTCCACCCTCCTTTGAATTCTTATCTTTGCATGCATCAAGCCCCACATACATAAGTATTTCTAAGGCATTGTTAACAAGGCTTTGTCTATGCTTGTAAGAAGGTTTTAACAAAGGGTTGCACCCATTAAACCTGTGACTTGAACACATAACCTAAAACATAGAACCAATCCATTTAAAACAAACCATTCGTTTGTTAATGATCCATTTCAAATCACATAGGTCCAATACCAATATTTCCAAATGGGGCCTTTTCTAATGACATTCATCCTAGGTAGATCCTCCTCCAAAATGAAAACCTACAAATATGTAACAATGCCTCTATCCAAGGCCAAAATACCCCAACTACAATGAAGCATCATCCAGGTAATCCACCCTCTACTATCAACACCCTATCAATATGTTCAAATAAAAAAGCTCTTTTTACTAAGCCTTTATGTTTGAAACTACATAATGTTGGAAATACATTGCCCTTAAATCCTTTAAGTCCAATTAGTTAAAAAGGGTAAATCACACCCTTTCCTTATACTCCTAGAAAACTTCAAAGAAAACCAATTCATCACCTTCTTCCAAGTCTATTAAATCATTTTAGATACAAAAAGACTCATGAATCTTAAAGCTTTGAGAGGCCTAATTATGTCACAAAATTCAAACTACGCATGTATATTAATAATGTGGATCCTTAAAAAAATCATGTAAGTGAGGGGAGATCGATAAGGGGCATCCCTTCAAGACATCTTACAATCGAATTTGTGGTCAAAATCTCCCAATGTATACATAATTATATATAAGTTATGAAGCCCATCATCCTTCTTAAGCATAGCACATAAGTGTCAAGAGACCAAAGGTGACTCCCTAACTCTCCCAAACTTAGCTGAAAGAAAGGCTCTTAATATCTATCCAACTTCATATATCTTATCATTGAAGGGAACCGACATGATGAATATTACACATGACCAACATGTAAAAAAATTTAAATTGTGATGAACTTATTGACAAAGGGAGAATCCTCACTGTACAATCATTGCAACTTTGACTAAACCTTGTTAATGCCCCAAACTCTTGCTACATAAGGTGAAATATCATCCCCAAAGGGGATTCCTAGATACCACACAATCTCCCTTGATCTCACCCTACTATAAGGCCAATTAGTGAAACAAAGGTCACATCAAATCTAATCAACCAGAACTTGGGTTGACACATGCTAACAATAGTACATGGAGTTGTGCACAACTTATCTAATGACTTCATTGCCTGGTGGACCAAGTATGGCTCCAATTGTATGGAAGGAAAAGAATTTTCTCCATTGTTTGGAAAATCCACACTGTTATAATTTGTTTGTCAATGTTTTGAATCCATATCGGGATCCATCTTTAGAACACAAAGCCAAAGATAAAAAATGAGAAGAGCATCAATAAATACCAAAGATTAAAAGGAAAAATAAAAATAAAAACAAGACTTATGCTATTACTAGGAAAAAGAGAAGGAAACTATAAAAAATCCTAATATTAACTAATAATACTAATGTATAAACCCTAATATTAATAATAATGGTAATACTAATATTAATTAATAATACTAATGTATAAACCATAATATTAATAATAATGTTAATGCTAATATTAATTTATAGTACTAATACCAATATTAATTAATAATACTAATGTATAAACCCTAATATTAATAATAATGCTAATACTAATATTAATTAATAATGCTAATGCTAATATTAGTTAATAGTACTAATGCTAATATTAGTTAATAGTAATAATGTATAAACCCTAATATTAATAGTAATGGTGTATAAACTCTAAGTTATAAGCCCTAATATTAATATTACTAATGTATAAATCCTAATGTATAAATCCTAATATTAATATTAATTAATAGTATTAAAGTATAAACCATAATATTAATAGTACCAATGTATAAACTTTAATATTAATAGTACTAGTGTATAAACCCAAACATTAATACTAATATTAATATTAGGGTTAATACAATAATGTTAATATTACTAGTATTATTAATGTTAATATTGTTAGTCATAATACTATTAATATATGAGATAATAGGGTTTAGTACTATTACTATTATTTATTCCTAGTGCTTTTGTCAATAACATTATTACTAAACATCAATACAATTAATATTAGTGCTTAAAAAAGTAATGGATGTGAGATTTTACCCCTAGGGTTTCTGCTCGGCTCTCTGTTGCACTCAGTCAGCCTGGGTTGGGCAAACCATGATTCTGAACAAAGGGGGGTTGAGAGGCGCTTTCTACAACCAAGTCGTGGCGTAGGAAAATTCAAGCGGTCGCTTCCACCGACCGTCTTTTGAACCGCCCCCTGATTTGTGCTCCCAGTTTTTCTTCGAAGTCGCAGCTAAAGGCAAATAAATGGAGATTGATACAGGACCAGCTCAGGCAAAGGCGGCGCATCCTTGGGAACCAGGGAAATGTATTCCTCAAGCACCACTCGTATCAAAATATGTGATCAACATGCCCAGAATCGAAGAACAAAAACAATACATGCGAGATTATGCTTTGGTAGGAAAATTCTTAGGCCTATGGCCTTCTGAATGCGATCTTGTCAAATGGATACACCAGTGGTGGAAACCCAAAGGACATTATGACCTACAGTTAGGCTCCAAGGGTTTCTTCACCATCATCTTTCACAACCTAGAAGATTGAAACCGCATATTTGATGGGAGACCATATTTCTTCAACTCAGTCGGCCTCTTTCTACGCTTATGGATGGAGAAGTTCAACCCTGAAACATAAGACTTTGCTCATGCACCAGTCTAGATTCATTTATATTCCTTGCCACAAGAGTTCTGGTTAGAAGAAATCCTGGCGGGCATTGGAAATACCATCGGGGTCTATGTCAAATCCTCATAGGCAACCAAGCAGAGAAGGTATACCTCATATGCTCACATCTGTTTCTACCTTAATTTTTCAAAGGCCCTCCCATCCTCCATTTCCCTTGAATATCACGATGAGGACTGGTCTCAAACTATTGATTACAAGCACATACCTTTTCGTTGTAGAAAATGTCACGAACATGGACATATTTTCAGAGAATGTCCTCTTAACTCTACAAGCAAGGCCGAAAGCAAGTAAATCAAAAGATGGATTCACTCATGTAGATGGCAGACGTCGTCAAGTGACCAAGAAATCAATGAAAAATGCAACTAAGGAACCACCCTCCAACAACTCTTTCGACGTCCTTCAACAAATCCCATAGGACATGGATGAACCGTAGATCCCTCCTCAGGAAGCTGCAATCCAAGGAAACACAAAGGGGAAAATGGTGAACACCCCTGTCTTGGAGCATATCCATCCCATCCTCTCTTCCCACATTAAGGACGGTTAAACATATGACCCAGAAGAAGGAGAAGCCGAAATGGACCTAGACAAACAGGATCTCACAAGCATAAACTTGGTACATCTAGAACAAGCCTATCGCCAACAAAAACTATACACCATTCCTCCAAATCAGCTGCACAAAGTTCATAAGGTTTTCCTCAACTCCTCAGCGGGTTCTGCGACCAGATCTAGTTCGGGCTTGGGCATCCAGCGCAACCAACTGAAAGAGCAACGTAAGCCTCAGAAGGATGAAAAGAAAAGAGGCAGAAAATCAACCCAGAAGCTCATACAGGAGATTGGACACTTCATGGTAAACTCAGGTTATATACATCTGATCTCTGACAACTTTCCCCCTCTCCCCTCCCCATCCTCATCATGAAGCTCATCTCTTGGAATATCAAGGGACTCAACGATTGCAGAAAGAAAAGGCTTCTATGAGATCGTATCATAGCGGAACAACCTGACATTCTGTTACTATAAGAAACGAAATGCGCAGGTGAAGAAACAGATCAAATTATTTCTCGTTGTTGGAAGCAAGGAAAAATGATGAGCATTGATGCAATAGGAACAGTCGGTGGTTTGGCTATCCTATGGAACCCAATCTCTATGCTCATGGATAACTTCTTCACTACCAGATGGATAGTCTCGACAGAATACAGACTCATTGGCTCCAATAGACCAGGCTTCATTACAAATGTCTATGGCCCCGCGACTCAGAAGGACAAGCTAACCTTCATTCATAATCTGGACTGTCTCGCCACCCTCACCAATGATCGCAAATGGATAATGGGCAGGGATTTCAATATGATATGCGATCTAGAAGAGAAAAGAGGAGGGATTCGTAGACTCGAGGTAGAAAACAGACACTTTCAATCCTTAATCGATAAGCTTTGTCTCATTGACCTTGAAACCCAAAATGGCCTCTTAATCTGGTCGAACCAGCGCTCAGGGTCCCAACAGGTTGCGTGCCATCTAGAGCGCTTCCTAATATCGAACTCCCTCTTGATGGATGGACTCTCGTTGGAAGCCAACATTCTCGATACTCCCGAGTTTGACCATTGGCCCATTCAACTCTGGTTAGACATCCCTGGCTCTCCAGGTCGTAAGAATTTCATATTCAAGCGTTTCTGGATCAATCATATGGAATTCCAAAACATGGCCCCCATATAGTTGAAGGAAGCGACCATCCTTTGTGGTTCCAAAATGTACCGGTTTTAACAAAGACTAAAAAACTTTAAGTAACGCCTCAAGCTCTAGAACAAACAGACCTTTGGAAATATTTTCGAAGCCCAACGGAATTTGAATGACCAAATGAGGCTCCTTTAGATCCAAATTAGGAATCTGGGCCTTATAGAGGAACTCAAAAAGCAGGAAGCATTAATCAAACAAGAGTTGGGTGAAAGGCATTCACAAGAGGAGACCTTGTGGAGGAAAAAGTCCAGGATACAATGGCTTCAAGAGGGGGAACGAAACACCAAGTTCTTCCACATATCGATGATCCAACATAGACATATCAACCGAATCTCGCACCTTGTCACGAAGCAAGGTCAAATGCTCCAAACTCATGAAGACCTTGAGTAGGAACTAGTGTCCTTTTATCAAAATATGTTGTATGAATCCCCAGGCGACAGATCTCCTGCCATTGAAAAAATCACTCAGCACATTCCAATCAACATAACTTGGGAACAAAATGAAGCCTTGTTGAGGCCAATCACGATCGAATAAGTAGACTTGGCACTTCAAGACACTCCAAAAAGAAAATCTCTTGGTCCAGATGGCTTCACGACAGTTTTTTTTCACTACTGTTCGCCCATGACACGGGAGGAAGTATGGGAAATCATTGAGGACTCTCAAACTTCTGGTCAGGTTCTCCCTACTCTCAATGCAACCTTCCTTACCCTTATCCCCAAAGAAGAGAGAGTTACTCACCTTAAAAAATTTAGGTCGATTACTCTCTGCAATGTAATCTATAAGCTCTTAACGAAGGTGATTACCCGATGCCTTGGCAGGATTGTTAATATGAATAGAAAACCCTCGGAGTCAAAGGGAACAATGTTAAAAATAAACCACAGGGGTAATGAAGCTACATGAATGGGAGAATCCTGTAGCATTACAAAAATTGAATCGAGGGTTTCAAAATTTTGAACTAAACCACTTAAGACTCACATGGTAATTGCACTATCTGATTCTGGAGAAGAGTATGATGATGAAGGTACATAGGAGCCTGAGACTATATCTACAAAGGAGACAAATATTAATTCCATAGATATGCTTGAGGTTGAATCCATGCCTGAGGTTGAATCTACAGATACATTCAAGGAGATAAAGGGGATATAATATATGGAGGATTTTGAAAACAAAACCACCACAACATTGGGAAAGGAGGTACATGTTCATTCATTAGACGAGACAACAATCGGAGGAATCCTGGACGCAAATCTGAAACCAAGGATTATCAGTATTCAAAGGAAGAAAAGGAAAGGTAAAACCCCTATATTTCCTTAATTTTAAACTTATAATTGTAGTTATTTGAAAATATTAAAGGACAATATGAGATTGAAAATGGAAAATCAATGGTTGAAAAAGAAAGTTAGAAGATTAAAGAGAGATAGAATTCATAGGATGAATACTCTGTTACAAGCATTAGAAATAGAGGAAAAACCACTCAAGAAAATCAGTGAAGGAGATATGTTAAATATTGAACAAATTGTAAATACAATCCTTGATGATATTTGACAAATACTTCCTTCAAGTAAAACCAGACTTGCCTGGATGGTGACAACAATATGAGCTCTTCGATATAGGGGTTATTGATCGAGAGAGCCATCAACAAGCCATCAATAAACTTAAAGATACGTGGTTTTCTATTTACCTCACTCAGGAAAATAGGTGCACAAGAAAAATCATTATGTACCGAGATAGATTAAAGGAGATAAAGGAAAAGCTACATGATGCTTGTTCTTTGGGATTAGAAGGGTTGTTATGCATAACACCTTCTAGAATTCACTCCATGTACTTGCATGATAGTTGGAATCAATTCAGAATTAAAATACTAGCAAGTGGAAGGCTCTACAAAATTGCAAATCCAAAGGAAATCATCAATGTTTTCCTTCATGCCGAAGATCATGAAAATAATTTATTGTCCGAGTTGTATTTATTCAACTTTGTGCTACCAAATCATACATGTTGGAATCCCAATCCCTTTGTTGGGGATGTCCAACTACGTGCCTTTACCTCTTTCATTTATAGTCTTGTCCAGTGGAGAGATTCAAAATAATTTCACATAGGTAGAGTTTAACTCGGATTTAATAGTAAGAGAAGAATCTCCTATAACTCGAGTTATTATTCAAGATTATAGAAGGTTGATCATAGATCCAAAGGATTCTCAAAGAGTAAGAATACATAGATAATATGTTATTCATAATCATCAAGATATTGTACATGCACATTTACTAAATTATCTTCTATCCTCGTATGACATATGCCATTCACTCCTTAATGCTTTAAGGAACGGGAGCCCTACAGGGTACCCCCATTTTGAGCTTGCACTTGCAAGGGTTGCTTTGTACATTAACTCAATTAAAAGGCATGGAAATCAATGGATATGGCTCATATTCAACTATCCAATGATTTGGTGCCCCACTCAACAATATAAAGCAAGGTTCCATTGGAATAATATGGAGGATATTGCACTCTAGAAACATATTGACAAGAGTTTTGGTTTCTATCCTAAGACAACCTTTGGACATCCAACATGTAACAAGAAAAAATTGCACTTAGTTGTTCTAAAGGAGGAACATGATGTTGCATGAGGTCATGCAAGAATCTAGGTGTTACACATTATTTTGGTCACTCCAATGATCCATTGACAACATGTGTTCATGTTCCCAAAAAGAGCCTTTCTTCACGAGGAAAGTGACTGACTTTCTCTTCTCAAAAACCCTATTAAGGAAGGTCGTCGCAGGCTACACCATATGAAGGGTTCGACGATGCCTGATCATCACCCTTTACCCTAAAGTTGGGTTGCGACGTCTCCGCAAGCTGCTCTACAACTAGGGTGCTACGATGTCAAAAGACTAAAAAAAGGGGAAGTTTCACGAAAGTTCTAGAAGGGGATCTTCTAGAAGATGAGGTGGCATCTGTATGGTTGGGATCTTACTCGCTTCTCTGATTTGGTGGGATCATCCTAATCTCTTCAACCATCTCTCTTTCTCTTGTATAAAGAGGGATTTCTCATGGAAAAGGCTAATGTTGATTCAAGCAAGATTAATATTGAATAGGCTAAGAATTGGGTGAGGAATTTTACTTCAGTTCATACTTGAGGGCTTCATTTTAGTTTATCAAGTCATTTTGGATCTTCTTCATTCAAGGTCGAAGCAAGTGTGTGTGTTGGAGAATAAGGGTCATCGGAAGGGGACCTTGCAACATCAAGGCTTTGGTTGTAATCTCCACTTTCATTTTAATATGATACAGTGATATGTTTCTTTCCCTTAAAACTTGATTTGTTTTATTGTATGATTCCTTGATCACATACATAGGTTCTCGTTGAGTATATTGTATTGCTTTCACTTTGGCTGGTTTGTGTTCCCTTGCAGATTCAACATCATAGGAGCACCGGAGTGGAGCTAGGATGACAACGGCAAGAGGAAGAGGTATTTAAATGGTATGTTGCCCATCTCTTGTTAAATAATAAACTCAATGATTAGAGCTTAGGGAAAACGTCATATTTTGTTCTGTTTTGTTCTAGATCTAGGTGGATCTAGGGAGATCTGTTTATGTCCGCATTTACCGATAAGTCCCATAACAAAATTGGCGACCATACCGGGGAGTACAACCTCCTTTTGATTTTTTTCTTCCCATTTTCCTTTAGCCTGCCTTCCTCTGATAAATTTCACTCTCTAAGTCTGTGGGTGATCCATCTGGACTCCCTGGGTTTAGAAGTTCCATTATATTTTTGTCTTTCTCCCAATTTTTTCTTCATTTACAAAGATCGTCACATTGTGTCTCTTTGATAGCCTGCGACGACCCTGAGACGTCACTCTATGCTCAACCAATCTAGTTCGATGATGTCACACTATTCCCTGCCAGTTGCCTGCGACGACCTCAACTCATCACATTGTGTCCCATACCCAGCCTGTGACGACTCGTGTAGATTTTTGTTGGAGTGAGTCAATCTATCTTTTTCCACCCATATTTTCCTTAGTTTCCTGTGGTGAACTTCTTATGCCCATGTTTGATTAATTCATGAGTTTAAAGCTTTCTTTTGATTGGTTTTCAGTGATTGAAAGTCTTTCTTTGCATTTTGCAAGTTTTTTCTTGTGCTCGTTGTTGAAAGGATATAATATTAGATCTAGATCTAGGTGCTTGTTTGACAAAGGGTCTTTAGTTTGTTTTAAGTTTTGGATTTATTTTGTTTGTCAGATTGATTGTTGATTAAGAAACACTTTTTGCTTGCTTATACCAAAAGGTCTTCTTGTCTTTTTCATTTTTTGTCTACATTACGAATTTGATTTGGGAATTGTGTTGAGAATGTCTTGATTTTCTTGGATTACTTTTTCCTTTCGTCGTCACATCTCTGATTTTGTTTTGGAAAGGAAGAACTAAATTCATTTATTCTTTTAGTAATCTCTCATAAGAAAAGTTTTACATTCGAAATATTTGTAAAGAGAATAAATTGGAAAATTTTGTAGTTCGTGATTGCTTGGAATTGTATTCATTCAAGATTAAGAAATTGCAATTTGTAGCTTTTTGTACTTCAAAAGAATACCTTCTCCCTACTGTAACTAGATTTCATTGAATAGAAAATTGCACATTCATCTCTTTTTTCATTCTATTGGTTCAAGGTCACAACTTCATCAGTTTCACTTCCATCTCCCTTTTTGAGTAAGCAACAACCTCTAAAATACGACGTAAATTTAAAATTTATTAGTAACTTTGATTTTCTAGGGATCTTTTTCACCAACATTAGCTAGGATAGCGCTTTGGAATAGGTTGTAAGGCACACTCTCCAAAGCATCAAAACACACAATAGCATCTTCTGATAAGGAGAGTTCAAATCCAATTGCTACATTTTGTCCTGGGAAGCCCTTCTTACACAAGGGTCAAACTTGAGGTCACATTAAGATTAGCAGAGGTACTCACCCTGCTTTGTTGGTCTTGGTGTAAATATTGCACGTATTATTGGGGGTCACTCTAAGGTATACCCACAATTATGAGTGGAAGCCTTTCGAGTTGATTTCGGGCTAGATACCTTGACTTTGCACGTGGATCAGACTATCGATTGTTTCCCCAGGTATCACTATTGTAGTTGGTAACCTTAGTAGCCTATATCTCTAGGGTCTTTACATGAGGTGATTGTGGAGGGGCAAGTCTTCATAGTACCTGGAATCGACATTGGCCAAACTCACTCAGGATCCTTGGAGGGTATACCCATGATTATGTGTGGGAGCTTGCACCAGGGTGTAAGTCCGTTAAGCAGGTCGTCAACATAACTTTTCCACCCGCTTATCCCATCCCCTGATTTTCTTTATTTTGCGACGTTGGATTTCATCACCAACTTGTGACTTCGAAATAAGAAGGTTTGATTGCTTGGTTTGATTCTTAGATTTTATTAGTGAGTGTTGTTTGTTTTCTCTAGTCAGCCATAGATTTTTTTCGTTCTTTACTTGGCTCGGGAAACATCGGCCTTCGTCGTTCACATAGGATGCAAGGGATACCCTTGGAAGATCTGAAAGGTTACTGACCTTTGCTTCCTAACTCACCATAAGGCTCTCCCACGGGAGTAGTCAATAACGAAGTAGCTTCTGAAGTTGGGAGCACACACTCTTTGGAAGGATTTCAAATTGTTTGAGATTCCTTAGAAGATTTCCGACTTCCCCCAAATCCATTATTGAGTATAAGACAAGATGCACGTATACTTCGGATGAACTCGTTGGGAGAAATTGTTGTTGTTGATAATACTAAAGTACCTACCAGACCTAACGCAGGATCTGGAGTAGAGGATCCACTTTTTCAAAGTGATTCATTTAGGACCCCGACTCACACTGTTGGAACTTCTAATCCTGGTTCCATCCCTTTGACATTATGTGATCTTTACGGTAACCTAGGAGTGAGTCCTGATCAACCTATGACATCACAAATTCCTGAGACGTCTATTACCTATACGGTACCTTTAGACCATTTTACTGGTACTACTAGTAGTGTCACCACCATTTCAGACCAGTTGTTGGTCGGTTCTCACTTGATCCTTCCTCTCCAGATGGCCAATTCTATGGTCCCACGAGCTACCATGGT
Source organism: Picea mariana (assembly GCA_032191745.1). Lineage (NCBI taxonomy): Eukaryota > Viridiplantae > Streptophyta > Pinopsida > Pinales > Pinaceae > Picea > Picea mariana. The sequence continues at coordinate 28,233 of JASDQU010244523.1, forward strand.
TTCTACCAGAAATGTGGTTGTTACCCAAGCTCCAATTGGAACACCACTTCCGTCTAGACCGAATCCATCACTTCCCCCTCGGTATAGAGATCTGAATACTTTCGTTGCTATCTCTACCCAAGTTCCATCCAGAGGTTCTGGACTTTTTGTTCCTCCTAGGTATAATGCTGCAAGTTAGTTTGTTCCTACACCTACCCAGATACTCTCCAAAGGGCCTTATGTTCCTCCTCCACCTTTGTCAAGAGGATCTCATCATCTTGGCCCTATTGGCTCCAATCCTCTTGGAGACACCAGTCTTCCTATCACTTCTGGTTTCCAGATTCTTGTTGGATGTCAACCTCAAGCTGGAGGGTAACCTCAATTTGGGGGTCAACCTCAGATTGGGGCACAACCTCAACTTGGGGGGCAACCTCAGGTTGGAGTCCATAACCCACTTTATGGACAAAACACGCTTGTGTTACAATATCAACCTTGGAACCTTCCTTTCCAAATAAATATACAACCTTCTGGGGTGAAACATCCTCAAGTTAACTCTTTTGTACCCCCTAACCTCGGTCAACCATATCCAGGTTCTTTGAATCCCACTTGGGGCCAGAACGTTCAATCTAGTGTTCCTTTCTAAGGGAACATCCCTAATCAACCCAACCCTGTGGGATATACACCTCAAAATCCTCCACAACTGAATCTGTCAGGACTATATAATTATTTGCAGACTGCTTATGGTCCCACTGGTATACCTACGGGGCCTCCCCCTCAAAACTACCAGTTTCTACAAGTGAACCGACAGTTGTCTTTCCTGGGCACTTTGAATTTACCTGATCTGTCTAGGATTTTGAATGATCCTATCTTACATTCTCTTTATTGGCCCATCATACTGACCAAGTTACCATCCGACATCCCTAAATTTGATGGCCAAGTAGGAGAAGATCTGAATAATCATGTTATGACTTTTCATCTATGGTGTTCATCCAACTCCTTGATGGATGACTCCATCAGATTATGAATTTTCCAATGAACTCTCATGGGTTCGGCAGCAAAATGGTACATCGAGTTACCGCGATGTTTCTTCAATGACTTTAGCACCCTAGCCATGGCCTTTTTGACACATTACTAGTTGCCAATTCAATATGAGATAAGAACTGAAATTTTGAGTTCTTTCAAGCAATCCTCGTCCACTCATATTTATGATCACATCCATGAGTGGAGGAGGAGAAGCTGTTTAATCAAAGTTCTCCTTCCTGATCAACTATTGGACGAGTGGTTTACCAAATAACTCATTGGACCTATCACTCCTGATGTCTCCATGGGTGGTGTTTTCACCGAAGAGCAGGCGATTAGTCATGCTTAGTATCTCGATCTTGTTTATTCGCAAACATGAACACTTTACGATTTGATCCTTGATGCTCCTCGTCCTTCCACAAACCCTACCCCAACACCCCGAACAAATTATCACGCTATTGATGGTGTGATTGGAACCTTTCATGTTGAGACCCAGTCTGCACATGCTAGTCACACCAATCCCAAATATAATAATTCTAATGCACAAAATACTCCTACTCCTACTCCTTCCACCGGTAAGACTGCTGAGGTTAATTATGTTCAATCCACACCTGCCAGAAAAAAACAAAATAAAAAGAAATGGAAGGGTAAGAATAATAATCCACAATATGATAAATCCAAAATGCAAACTACTAATGAGAAAGATAAACGTAAACCTCGTTACCCCTGCCTTATTTGTGGTGAAGATCATTACACGAAAGATTGTCCAAGACGTGATGATGTTACTAAGTTCCTCCAAGGGACCGAGAAACCCTCTACACCTATTGTTTTGTCACAACCTTTCCCTTCTCAGCAACAATCCCAATTGGTCATTCATGACCAAGCTTCTCCTTCTACCTCATCTTATGTCTGTATGTGTACTGGTGATTCTAAAAAGAATGAAGTCGCAATCGCAACTCGAGCCAATGATTACTCTTCGTCAAAACAGAAAGTTGATGATATACCACCTTCGTTGGTTCAACCTTCTCCTCCAACTTCACCTCCAAACGATCCTCTTCATATCGAAAGACCAGGTCTCGACACAGTTCTTCGCCCTCCTCCCAAGGGCGTTGCTCAAAAATCTTCATTTAATCCTCACACACGTGCTGCCCAAAACTATAGTATTGTAAAAGACCTTGCGCAAGCACCCTCTGCGATGCCATCTCTCTAATTCCTTCAAAGTTGTCCTGCTCAATGAAAGGCAATGTTAAAGGCCATTGGTGGAATTGATACCACAGATACTAATTTAATAATCTTTGACTTGGAAGATCACGTTCTAAGGCTTCCTCCCCAGTTAGCGTTTCAGATCCAAGTTGTTGTTGAAAACAAGAATATCTGTAGAACCGTTATTAATGAAGGAGCCTCGACTTGCATTATGTTCGTCACTTGTTGGAAAGATATTGTCTCTCCTACCCCCACCAAATCACACAATACACTTAAGGCCTTCAATGGTATAGGTTTTAAACCCTACGATGTTCTTCCGTTGTTGTCTATTACATTGGAAGGTAAATCGATCAATGTCGAGGTTGAGGTCTTTGATGCATCTCTTGATTATAACCTTTTACTTGGCTGTAGCTAGATTGATTCCATGCATGCAGTTGTGTCTACCCTTTTCTGTGTGTTACATTTCCCACACCAAGGAAATGTAGTTACTATTGACCAACTGGCCTTCTTTAATTCTGATTCGTGTACTAGCAACGTTCCTTTTATCTCGAAGACACCTCCTAGTTTCGAGAATGTCGGAGTGGGTCTTTTAAAAGATTCAACTTTAATGGGTACATTTCCAATCCCACCACCCGATATTCCCCCTCCTTTTGTTGCCTCTATTAACATGATATCCACCACTGTTCGTGAAACCCCTAAGTCATATGACCCATGGGTTGTACCCAACCCCGGTGATTACATTCTTTATGGAGACAAGATGCCTTTAAGTCCGGTCAAATCCACTTACCAAGCTATTCAATCAAAAACCCCCTCTTCTCATGCTCTTTGTGATTCATCTCCTGATCTGTTTCACATGATCTTTCCTACTGATGAGATGATCATGTCGGTCATGTCTATGGAAGACACTCCTTGGGACGGTGGGCATCATCGATCCATTCTCTTCCTAGAACGTGATACCATAGAGAGTTACCAACGGATTTAGACTCCATTGACCATTGTTTTTATTTCTTCCGTTCCTTAGTCAACACACGATGTTTTGTACGAAGGGAGCTTGAGAAAAATTTCACCCACCATCCCTATCGACATATCCATTAAACCCAGAGTCGTGGAGAGTGTTCATATCGAGGCCTTGTGTTCTACTGATGAGGTCCACACTTATAAATCCCTTTTCCAAGAATTTTGTGACGTTTTCACCCGGAGTTACAAGGAAATGCTAGGTATCGATTCTGATATCGTTGTGCACGATATTAAGACATACTCAGATGCTAAAACCATTGGCAAAGACTTCGCCCAATGCATCCACGCAAAGCTGCTGCTATCAATCTTGAAGTTGAAAAATGTCTTAAAGTTGGCTTTGTTTATCCTGTGGCTTTGACTGATTGGGTATCCAATCTAGTTCCGGTGAATAAGAAACAAGGTACCATCCGCGTTTGTGTAGATTATAGGGACACAAATAAGGCTCGTCCTAAGGACAATTACCCGACCCCTTTCGTTGACCAGATCATCGACGATTGTGCCGACAGTGAAATCTTCTCTTTGATGGATGGTTTCTCCGGCTATAATCAAATTAATATTTTACCCACGGACCAACACAAGACCGCTTTTATTTTCCCTTGGGGAACCTTTGCCTACCAAAAATTACCCTTTGGTCTCAAGAATGTTGGTGCGACTTTTCAACGCGCTATGTCTTATGCCTTCTATGATATTAAGCACAATGTGCAACCCTATCTTGACGATCTACTAGCGCATTCCATGCGTCGTCAAGATCACCTGCCACATTTGAGGGCCATTTGCTTAAGCTGTCGTTATTACCGTATCCACTTAAACCCACACAAATGTGTTTTTTGTGTGGAGTCCAGTTGACTTCTTGGTTTTATTGTGTCGATACACGAGATTTGAGTAGACCCCTTGAAGGTTGAGGCTATTCTCAATCTACCTCCCCCTTCCACACTACGTCAGCTCCAAAGTTTGCAAGGGAAGGCAAATGTTTTGTGTCATTTCATCCCCAATTACGTGGAACTGACGAAAGGATTCACTCGACTACTCAAGAAAGGTTATGAGTTTGTATGGGACAATACTACAAACAAAGCCTTTGAAGCTTTGAAACTTGCCTTAACCCATACACCATTGTTGTTTCCCCCTGACAATAGCCGGGATTACTTCCTCTACTTAGCTGCTTCGAACTCTACCATTGCCATGGTTTTATTCCAAGAGGATGATTCACATGATTCACATGTGATATACTATTTGAGTCGGAGTCTCACGACTACCGAAACCAAATACCTACATGTGGAGAAACTGGCCTTGGTAGCTGTTCAAGCTGTCCAACGTTTTTGTCATTATATCTTATTACACAGAACCACTGTTATTTCTGATTGCAACCCTATGCAACATAGCCTTACTCAACAATTTCTAGGGGGAAAGTACTCCAAATGGATGGTGATTCTCCAGGAGTTTGACTTGGAGTTTGAATGTGCTAAGTATAAGAAATCCTTGGTTTTTGCTGAATTGATATGTGACCTTCACTCCACTGAGACATAAAATGTGGCAGAGGATTCCTTACCTGACGAATCCATTTTTCTGATTAGTTCTAATGACGTATGGTACGAATATATCATTAGCTATCTCCAGACTTGAACTTTTCAGCCTGATCTATCTTGTACAGATCGTCGTCATATACAATATCAAGCTCGCCAATACATCATTCTTGGTGACACCTGTTAGCGATATTTCTTGTCTCGGGATTAGGCATACCCAGGTCTACAGTTTGCACGGGAAGCACCTGAGCATAGCACGAGAGAATCCGATTTTGTAGCAGCAAGTCAAGCAAGCGAGCAGGCAAAGTTTTGTCTTCAACAGTCGAGAACCATCCTCAAAGCAAATCAACAGTCAGAATCTTACAGAGGAGATCGGCGAAATCCCGTCAGCCGTTGATCTTGGCAGGACACGCGTCAGACATCAAAAGGAGAGTCGAGGTTCAGTTCATCGGAGTTTTCGAAGACAAGAAACTCTTGCATGTAGGAATCACGATCCGTGATTTCCCGTCTGAATCAGAACTGTCCGTCAGCAGGGACACGTGGCGGGAGATCCCGCAGAGTCGAGGATCGGGGAACTGAAAGTCCCGTGCACATGACAACGGGAATCGCGATATCCCGATACGCGATTTCCCGACGGATTTAAGGACCGTAGTGGCATACAGGTGACAGGCTTTCGTGACGGGGAACCAACCGTTGACAGGTCAACTGCCATGAGTCATCGAGGATCGGAGAATCATGAGTCTGGAGGATGCGTGCACATTGACCTCACAAACCCTGAAACCCCGATGGAAAACTATGTGGCTGCAGTCATATGGTGGCAGGTCACATGGACCATTGTATAGCTCGGATGGGCTGGCGCATAAGGTGCATCGGAGAATCGGAAATTGGGGAAACAATTTACACAGGGTCACAGCCCATGGTCACTGGGAAAAGAAAAGATCTGCGCAAAAGGGGCCAAAGGCGTCGGGTTTCAGTCACAGGGAGGCCCGTCACAACCTCTAGTTGCCATCGGATCGGATCTCGATCCTGGTCTTCGCCTGGAGTAAATGAAAGCAGGAAGGGGTGGTTGAAACCTCTCTTCATTCATTAAGTGTGAAGTATGGAAAGCCTGGCAGGCGGTCCGCTCGAGAGGGTTCTTTGTACCCATTCTTTCAGAAAAACCATGCCGAGTCCTCGACTAACCAGAGGGGGTCTGCACACGCTAATTCGGCATTTACTGATTCAACTACTCCCCCTGCGGGAGCCATGCGCAGTTAAGGTGGTGTCCGACAAAGAATATCAGTATGAGTTTGACTGAAGGGACACCAAGCCTTGAGCGACTGGGCACGCCTCTGCTAGGTTTTTTTTTTCTCTGAGTATATAGACTCATTCTTTGTATTTTGTAAGGTATCGATGGTTGAGCAGAGCTCCCGGTTGTAAAAATTTAATGAAGCACTGTTATCTCTGGTTATATATGAAATCTTGAGACTTCTTGCCTCATGGATGCCAGTTTCTTCCATATCTTTGTTTAAACTGTGTTAGAGTAGCTCGGAATTGGAGAATCCAGTCGAGTTGTAACTGTCATAGGATGATGTAGAATTTGATCACTGTGACCGTTGCATTGTCTCTAATCAGTCTTTGTGATTTTCTTAACACTGAACGACTTGGAATTGGAGAATCCAGTCAAGTCCCTTTATCAGTACCTCGAAGCCCTGAACCTGAGGATCTCGCAGAGTTTTTCTTCTGCAAATTGCCGAAAGCTTGTTGCCTGAAGTAGTTTGTCCACTCTTCTTATCAAGTCTTCCACCTGTTCACCCTTTAATCAACCCACTGGCTGAAGTTAGGATTCTAGACCTCCTTTGTTCTTTACGTACCAGACCCAGTCTCTGAGTTAGAGTGACATCTCCCTGAGTCTCTGTCCATTTGATCACCCATAAAAAACCACTGTGACATAAAATTGATGGGTGTCGGGCTCTGCTCCTGATAGCAATCCAGGAGTGACTTCCGTCACCAACATTTCTGGCGCCGTTGCCGGGGACGAAGTTGAATATTTTCCCCGGGATTGAACGACAACGATTAGCTGATTTTGAAGGTGCATCAGATATCAGAACTATTGAGATTGTTGTTGTGCACCTGGCGACTCCATTGTGACGACTCCACTGGAGAGAACCTGCTCTATCAATTGTGGCTTTCAAAGGCAGACACACGCGGTCTCATCCACAACTGCCCCTAGCTACACCTGAAACTGATCCAGAGGTGGTTCTCAGAAAAGGAAAGGCCCCTGAAGAAGAAGCTTCTACCGCCGAAACAGGTAACCCGCCATCTCCTTCTGTAAAACTCCATTTTCTCCCCCTCAGTTTCTTGATATATCCCCTTCACAAGTTTCCCGTTTCCTGAATTTTGGGAGTGTTCCTGCTGAGTTTTCCCCTCCTGGTCTGGGATTGGAGGGAGAAATCCTTGTCACTCCCCTCTCCTTTGAAGTTGTACCTTGGCGTAGACCCACGAGCACAGAAGATTTCCCCACTCCTGCACAAGGAAGAGCACCTGCTGACTTGAGCTCGTTAGTCTTCCCCTTAGATCATCTCTTGTTTCCCACTCCACTCTGAGATTCGTTCCCGGTAGCTCCTTCGTGAACTCCTTCTCCTCCGAGTTCTCCTCCACCTAATATTCCTATGGCCGGAGCAAATCCCCCTATGACCGAAATAGAGGTCATCATAGCCGCTAGATACGCTCCCCTCGTGCTACCACAACTTCTCAATGCCCTCCCACCAGAAGGATACCTAAAGCCGCTGCCCAAGTTTACAGGCGAGGGGGACATAACTGTTGAAGAGCACCTAGCAGCCTTTTACACTTTCGCGGATGATAATGTTATCATGCACACAGACGTATGGATGAGAATTTTTGTCCATAGTCTCCAAGGAGAGGCTAGAAAATGGTTCAGGGCTTTGCCTATTGGATCTATTGATGGGATCAGAGCTCTAGATAATGCCTTTTTGAGACAGTGGGGAGATAAAAAAGACTTCATGTATTACATGACAGAGTTCGGGTCGTTGAAGAGAAAGGAAGGAGAGTCTGTTTCTGATTTCTCCAAGAGATTTAATAAAATGTACAACAGAATCCCTGCTGAGATAAAACCCTCCGAAGCCTCTGCAATGATCACTTACTCCAGCGCCTTTGATCCTGATTTCTGCCTACTGCTGAGAGAGAGAAGAGCTACTACGCTGGCCCACATGCAGGATGCAGCCATGGAGGTAGAATCTAACATATTGGCTGTCAACCGACTCAGAAACACAGGTGATAGAAGTACGTCCAAGAACAGGCCTGAAGCTTCCTCATCCATTTCCTCTCCCCTGCCCCATCAGACAAATGAGACAGCTAGAACACTAAAATCACTTGCTGCCAAGATAGAAAGGTTGGAATTTGAAGGGAAGCCCATATACAGAAATCCCCAAAACAATGATAATAGAGGTTTCAGACGACCTGCTAATAATATACCTCAGGTCCTCCCGAGGGAACAGAGGGGAAAGGACAGAGAAGATCAAAGGGTTCAATCCCCCCTCCAAAATAACCTAGTTGATCATGAGGAGAGAGAGGAGGTAGACGAGTTTGGCCCTGAAATTCATTGTATTGAGGAAGCTCCCCCTTTTCCTCATTTGACGCAGTCCGCATATGAAGAGTCACTGATGAGTGCTCAAATTCATGAGTTGGGGAAAGAAGAAAGGCCTGGTCACACTTCTAATAGATATAATCTCAGGTCGAGAAGGAAAGAAGGAGACTTCGACAGCTCAGACCAGCCCCTCATAGCAGATAGGCCTACTAAAATCGCAGCAGCCTCAGCAAAAGAAAAGAAGACTCAGAGTGCTTCGCCAGCAACAAAAGAGCCTGTCATTGAGGTAAGAGAAGCTCCTAAACCTACCCCCTCCTTCAATTTTGAGCATGAGATTCAGAAGATTAGGATTCCTGTACCTCTCTTTGAGCTAGTTAAAAATGAAGACTTCAAAAGGTCCCTCTCCAAGTTGCTACAATATGAACCCCCCCAGCCTCCCTCTGACTCAATAAACCTTCAAGATGAAAAGCCTGCAGTCGTCTTAGGGCCCATGGTAGAAGATAGAGATGATTCATCCCCTCCCTTCTACACATCCTTGAATATACATGATAAAGTGATGCATAACTGCCTCATGGACTCAGGGGCTTCCCATAACCTTATGCCCAAAATAGTAATGGAAGAGCTGAGATTAGAGGTGACCCGGGCCTATCATGATTTATACTCTTTTGATTCAAGGAGGGTGCAATGTCTGGGAGTCATCAAGGACCTGGTGGTTTCTCTGTTTCAACTGCCCATGAAGAGCGTGGTCATGGACATTGTGGTAGCTGATGTTCCTCCCAAGTTCGRCATGTTGTTGTCAAGGTCTTGGATTAAAAGACTCGGAGGGACATTGTAGATGGACCTCACATATGCCACTATTCTGGTCTTTGGAGGAGAGCACAGGAGGTTGTACAGAGAGGCCCAGCTAGCCTATATTGTCAGTGATGAAGCAAACCCCACTAACCACCCCATCTTTGCACTTGATACCGACTTAGGGACTAGTTTGTTATAGATCACTAGAATTCCTGAGGTCCCTTTACAGATAAGAAAGCAGCCTATTATTGATCCGCAGATACCTCCTCCAACCACCTATGTCTGGAATATGTTCTTCGACGGGGCTTCCTCCAGTACGGGTGCTGGCGCTGGAGTAATTTTCATATCCCCCTACTAAGAGACTATATCCCTATCATACAAGCTGGAATTTGAAACTACCAATAATGTGGCGGAATACGAAGCTCTCGTTCTGGGTATGAGGGCTGCAAAGGAATTAGGAATTGAAGAGTTGTCCATGTTCGGAGATGCAGAATTGATAATCCAACAGGTCAGGAATGTTTATCAGGCTAAGCATCCTCGGCTCAGGAGTTACAGGAATGAGGTATGGGACCTGATTGATAATTTTTTCTCAGCTTTCAACATTACTTTTGTCCCAAGGGAAGAAAATACCTCGATCGATTCCTTAGCTATTTCAGCTAGTCTGTTCAAGGCCTCTCTGCCACCGAAGATCTATGATGAGGTCGAAATAAGATACAGACCATCCATCCCAGACAATGTGAAGCACTGGGAGGTATTTGAGGACGACCTTGAAATCAAAAATTTTCTTGAAACTGTTGATGATTTTTCGACGTTGCACATTGATCAGGATCCCGATCCAGAGGATGAGCCTCAACCTGAGGTGTTTGCAAATAAAATCGCTAATCACCAGATTATCCAACTGCCTAGAAATCACATTCCAAGGGGACTAGTCCCTTTAGAAAGGCTATTTGACAAAAATGATGTGGCAGTAAAGGGTAGTGTTTCAAGTAAATATGCTGACGTAGCCGAATGCAACATCAGCACGCAAGAGGAACCTAAGTTTGTCAAATTATCGAGCAGTTTGACCAGAGAGAACAGAGGGCAGAATATACTAAGTTGATAAATGATTTTGCTAATGTGTTTGCATGGACATACAAAGACATCAAGACTTATGACACATCTGTAATTGAACACAAGATTCCACTGAAATAAGAGGCTAAGCCATTCAGGCAGAAGCTGAGACAGATAAATCCCATGCTGCTACCTATCATGGAGAAAGAAGTCAAGAAATTGTTAGATGCCCAAATCATTGTCCCCTTGAGGTATTTCGAGTGGATAGCTAATTTGGTTCCAGTAAGGAAGAAAAATGGAGAAATCAGACTCTGTGTTGATTTCAGGAACCTGAACAGAAGCTCAAGGAAAGACAATTATCCCTTGCCCAACATGGAACACATATTGCAGAAGGTAATTGGTGCATCTAGGATATCCATGATTGACGGGTTTTCTGGTTATAATCAAATATCAGTCATGCCTAAGGACAGAGAAAAAACGGCTTTCACCACTCCTTGGGGCACATTCATGTATGACAAAGTGCCTTTCGGGTTGATGAATGCAGGGGCAACATTTCAGTGAGCAATGGACATAGCCTTTATCAGGGAAAAATATAAGTTTGTGGTGATCTACCTGGACGATATAACAGTCTTCTCCATGTCCGACAGAGAACACTGCAGCCATCTAAGGAAAGTTTTTCTGAAATGTCGGAGGTTTGGCCTATCCCTAAATCCCAGAAAATCTTTGTTTGCTATGAAAGAAGGGAAGCTATTAGGCCATATAGTATCGGAAGGAGGAGTAAGGATCGATCCTAGCAGGGTTGAGGCAATTCAAACCCTGTCGCTTCCTTGATCCAAAAAGGAAGTTCATGCCTTCTTAGGGAAGATTAATTTCTTGAGGAGGTTTGTCTCAAATTTTGTTGAGTTGGTAAAAAATATCACAGCCATGCTCAGAAAGGGAAATGAAGTAAAATGGACCGATGAACCCACATAATCTTTCACCCAAATAAAAAGAGCATTGACTGAGGCACCTGTTCTGATCAGTCCTGATTATTCCAAGGAGTTCCTAATTTTCTCTTTTGCCTCTTTTGATACAGTAGCAGCAGTTTTGTTACAGAGAAATGAGAAAGGATGAGAACAACCCATTGCCTTCTTCAGCAAGGCATTGAGAGATACAGAAACCAGATATGAAATCATGGAAAAACAGGCTTATGCCTTAGTAAAGGCCCTCAAAGCCTTCAGGATCTATGTCCTACACTCAAAGGTGATAGCGTATGTTCCTTCAGCTTTTGTGAAGGACATCCTTGTACAGCCTGACATGGATGGGAAAAGAGGGAAGTGGATTGCCAAGATCCTAGAATTTGATTTGGAAATTAAGCCCACCAAATTGATAAAGGGACAAGGTTTAGCCAAGTTGTTGGATGAGTCCAATTGCAAAGCCCTGGGGATCAGCCACATCAAATCCTGCTCGAAGATACAACAAACTGAGTCATCCAATAAGAATTCCCAAGGTGCCTTATCACTAACAACATGCCCCTGGTACAAGGATATCTTGTATTTTCTGCAAGAGTTTAAGCCCCCCGATGGAATGGGAAAAAGCAAAGCAAGGGCTCTAAAGCTCAAAGCGGTTAGATATTGCCTCATCGACCAAATCTTGTACTGGAGAGACCCTCTAGGGGTGTTTCTGAGATGCCTGGACCCACAGGAGGCCCAGAAGGTTATGTTTGATTTTCATAGCGGCCTTTATGGAGGTCATCATTTCTGGAAAACCATGGCTCACAAGATACTCCGGGCTGGGTATTACTGGCCCACATTGTTCCCTGATGTTTGCAGGGAGATCAGAGCTTGTACCAAATGTCAAAAGTTCTCGGGAAAGCAACAACTCAAATCGCTGCCATTGAAACCCATAGTAGCTTCGGCACCTTTTCAGCAGTGGGGGTTGGACTTCATCGGAGAAATTCATCCTCCCTCAAGTGGTCAGCACAGATGGATCCTGACTGCAACAGATTATTTCACCAAGTGGATAGAAGCTGTCCCCACCAGAAGCGCGTCACACAAAGTAATTATCAGCTTCCTGGAGGATATCATAGCTCGAGTTGGCTATCCCAGCAGAATCGTCATTGATAATGCTGCTTCTTTCAAATCTGAACCTTTAATTAAGTTCTGTGAGCAGTTCCATATCTCCCTAGTTCACTCCACCCCCTACTATCCCCAGGGAAATGGTTTAGCGGAATCCTCTAACAAAATCCTGATAAAGATCATCAAAAGATTATTAGAAGATAACAAAAGAGCCTGGGATTCAAAGTTGAAATTTGCTCTGTGGGCCGATCATGTCACGACGAAGAAGTCTCTGGGCACCTCACCGTTTCAGCTAGTCTACGGAGCAGAGGCGATTTTCCCTACCCAGCTCGCCTTACCTATGGAAAAGTTCTTTCAAGACTATGAGGGAGAACCAGATCATATGATTAGAAGAATTCATCAGATAGTGGAAGTGCAGCAGAGCCGAGAACAAGTGAGAGACGCAGCTTACAATCATCAGCAGAAGATCAAGCAGGATTTTAACAGAAAGGTCCAGAAAAAGGAGTTCGAGGTCGGGGACTTGGTATTTAAGTGGGACGCACCCAGACAGGATAAAGGCAAGCACAGCAAGTTCGACGCCCTCTGGATCGGCCCCTTCAAAATCTCTGAGATTTTCTCCAACAACACCTATGGGTTGCAGCATCTGGAGGGTGAAGAGGTTTTCAACAGCCCAGTGAATGGGCATTTTCTGAAAAAATGTTTTATTTGAGCCTTAGACGGCTCCTCTGTTTGTAAATATTGTCTTTTAGTTCTTTGTTTTGTTTCTTTTTGTATGTTTTCGGCCTAATAAGTGACTCCATAGCCCAATAGCGAGGCACTGAAGTTGCGAACGGAGTTCTTAGAGCATTGCAAGGATGACTCTATCCCCCATGGAGCCAATGTTAGCGATATTTCTTGTCTCGGGATTAGGCGTACCCAGGTCTGCAGTTTGCACAGGAAGCACCTAAGCATAGCACGAGAGAATCCCATTTTGTAGCAGCAAGTCAAGCAAGCGAGCAGGCAAAGTTTTGTCTTCAGCAGTCGAGAACCATCCTCAAAGCAAATCAACAGTCAGAATCTTACAGAGGAGATTGGCAAAATCCCGTCAGCCGTTGATCTTGGCAGGACACGCGTCAGACATCAGGAGGAGAGTCGGGCTTCAGTTCATCGGAGTTTTCGAAGACAAGAAACTCTTGCATGTAGGAATCACAATCCGTGATTTTCCGACTGAATCAGAACCGTCCGTCAGCAGGGACACGTGGCGGGAGATCCCACAGAGTCGGGGATCGGGGAACTGAAAGTCCCGTGCACATGACAACGGGAATCGCAATATCCTGATACGTGATTTCCCGACGGAGTTAAGGACCGTAGTGGAATACAGGTGGCAGGCTTTCGCGACGGGGATCCGACCGTTGACAGGTCAACTGCCATGAGTCATCAGGGATCGGAGAATCGCGAGTCCAGAGGATGCGTGCACATTGACCTAGCAAACACCGAAACCCCGATGGAAAACTATGTGGCTGCAGTCATATGGTGGCAGGTCACATGGACCATTGTATAGCTCGGATGGGCTGGCGCATAAGGTGCATCGGAGAATCAGAAATTGGGGAAACAATTTACACAGGGTCACAGCCCATGGTCATTGGGGAAAGAAAAGAGCTGCACGAAAGGGGCCAAAGGCATTGGGTTTCAGTCACAGGGAGGCCCGTCTCAACCTCCAGTTGCCATTGGACCGGATCTCTATCCTGGTCTTCGCCTGAAGTAAATGAAAGCAGGAAGGGGTGGTTGAAACCTCTCTTCATTCATTAAGTGTGAAGTATGGAAAGCCTGGCAGGCGGTCCGCTCGAGAGGGTCCTATGTACCCATTCTTTTAGAAAAACCATGCTGAGTCCTCGACTAGCTAGAGGGGGTCTGCACACGCTAATTTGGTATTTACTGATTCAGCTACTCCCCCTGCGGGAGCCATGCGTAGTTAAGGTGGTGTCCGACAAAGAATATCAATATGAGTTTGACTGAAGGGACACCAAGCCTTGAGCGACTGGGCATGCCTCTGCTAGGTTTTTTTTTCTCTGAGTATATAGACTCAGTCTTTGTATTTTGTAAGGTATCGATGGTTGAGCAGAGCTCCCGGTTGTAAAACTTTAATGAAGCACTGTTATCTCTAGTTATATATGAACTCTTGAGACTTCTTGCCTCATGGATTGTAGTTTCTTTCATATCTTTGTTTAAACTGTGTTAGAGCAGCTCGGAATTGGAGAATCCAGTCGAGTCGTAACTGTCATAGGATGATGTAGAATTTGATCACTGTGACCGTTGCATTGTCTCTAATCAATCTTTGTGATTTTCTTAACATTGACCGACTTGGAATTGGAAAATCCAGTCAAGTCCCTTTATCAGTACCTCGAAGCCCTGAACCTGAGGATCTCGCGTTCGGAGTTTTTCTTCTGCAAATTGCCGAAAGCCTGTTGCCTAAAGTAGTTTGTCCACTCTTCTTATCAAGTCTTCCACCTGTTCACCCTTTAATCAACCCACTGGCTGAAGTTAGGATTCCAGACCACCTTTGTTCTTTACATACCAGACCCAGTCTCTGAGTTAGAGTGACAGCTCCCTGAGTCTCTGTCCATTTGATCACCCATAAAAAACCACTGTGACATAAAATTGATGGGTGTCGGGCTCTGCTCCTGATAGCAATCCAGGACTGACTTCCGTCGCCATCAACACCCTCTATCGCCGCGGTATTGACTCCATTTTTCGATGATGTCTCACTTATGATGAAGCTGAGAAATATTTGAATGACTGTCGCTCTGGAGCATGCGACGATCATATGTCTAGGTATGCCACTACCCAAAAGATCTTACGAGCGGGTTATTTCTGGCCTTCTTTATTTAAAGTCTGCATTACTGCTGTTCAGAAATGCCATGCTTGCCAAACTTATAATAACAAGATATGATCTCATCCTGCTCCCTTACATCCTGTAGTTTCCGTTGGTCCATTCGCCATATGGGGCATTGAATTCATGACATGTAACCCTCACTCAGTCGGAGGGCATGGATACATCATTGTAGCTGTGGATTATTTCACTAAAGGGGCTGAGGCGATGCTTACATTTGATAACATCGGGAAAATTGCAACATTGTTCATATTCAATCATATCATTACTTGGTTTGGTATCCCTCAAGATATCGTTACTGATCACGGTAGTCATTTTCGAAATTTTATGATGTCTGAACTTACTGAAAAGTTGGGTCTTCGCCATGAAAACTCAACCCCTTATTATCTGCAGGCCAATGACCAGGTTGAAGCGATCAATAAATTTCTCATTACTATGCTTCAACGAATGATAGGAATTCATAAGAAAAACTAGCACACGATGTTGTTCTCAACATTATGGACCTATTGGACATCCGTCATGTCTGGCACGAGATTTACACCTTTCCAACTAGTTTATGGTATCAAGTCTATCTTGCCGATTGAATGTGAAATACCATCTTTGAAACTGGTTGTTGAACTTCTCCCCAATACCTCTGCCGAAGAAGAGTGTCTGTTGTATCTGATGCAGCTGGAAAAAACCCATCACGATGTCGCCCTAGTTATTAAAACTCAAAAGAAACGTGTTAAAGCCCAATACGACAAACATGTCAAGCCATGTGTTTTTTCTGAAGGTGATCTAGTTCTCCTTTATGAGTAGGATCATGATTTGATAGGGGCCGGTAAATTCGAGGCCACGTGGTGAGGTCCTTACATTTTCAAACGTGTGTTGGAGAAGGGATCTTATGAGCTAGTTTATTATGATGGAATCCCTTTGAGTGAGTCCAAAAACGAGCTTTACTTAAATAAGTACCATACTTAAGTCATTTTTGCATGAGTGCTTGTACTTTAGTGTATCATATTTTTGTGTGCTTTTTTGTTGCTTGGTTTTGACCTTTCGCTGCTTATCTTGCGTTGTGCTTGGTTTCCAGATGTCGGTTTATTCTCTACCCTACATTGGCTTCGCTGATGGCGCTAGTCGTAGTACTCAGAACTTAACGTCTGCTACTTGGGCAATCTATGCACCTATAGATGAATTGATTATTCTACATGGTGTCATCGAATTATTGACCGAATTTGTGTCACTTAGAATCCTTCATATTATTGTACGACTCGATTTGAAGTTAGTAGTCCTACAGTTGAGTAATGTTTACTCCATTCGAAGTTCTACGTTATTAAGGGTATATTTACGAATTCACCTCTTGGAACGTCATTTTGATTACATTGAATATCAACACATTCCTAGACGTCTAAATACATTAAGAAATGCATTGGTTAATTATGTGTTAGACAGACATTTGAGAAATTTATAAAATCCAATCACACTTTGTATATACAACAAGTAAGTCGGTAGAAGCCTCGTATATATATAAAAATAAAAGTTTTACAAAAAGTGTTTTTGTCCGAAGACCAAAATATCAAAAATGTGAAGCACATGGCTTCATATACAAATAGAGCATCAAGGATGTTGCTCGCTATAACATGCAACTGCCCGTGCTAATTTATGGAGCAGTCGACCAATGGAAGCAAACATGCCCACTGTATGGCATTGATAATGCCTCGGAATATCATCGATGGAGGCATCCGGGATGTTCATCGTGATCCCCTCTAGATTCTGCTCTAGGATCTCATAGTCAGCAACAACTACTCCTACTACATCATCTCTCTCCCCTCGCCTCTGGATGGGGGATGAACCTGGAGGTTGGTAAGGTCCCACGTTTGCATCATCAAAAGAGCATTTGATTAGTTATCAGATAAATGACACATAAAAACATTTTATATTAAAAATCACAAAAACATCATAAAAACAAAATGTTCTTCTTACCTGTGTCCCCCCATTAGGAACCTTCAGGAAGGACTAGATCAGGATATCCATGTAAGTCGAGTCTGACGTATGCATATTTGTCAACCATGAGCATTTGGGTCCTCAACCAGTAAAAGAAAACATCATTATACTTGATGATAGGACTAGTCACATGCCATGCCACGAGGTCGACACACCTCTTCATTCTTTGATCCTGTGGGGCAGGTATACCCCACTCTACCTGAAATCACAAAGATGGGACGCTCTCCAGGAAGAAGGACACCAAAATTGATCTGTATCCAAACTGTTTCAGATCACCACTCCTACACTTGGTCAATTGTTTCTTCATGCTTCCGAGAACCCCGTCACACCAGTTGAAAACTCGGAGATCCATACATTCCAACACATACTGGAAATAAATTTGAAGAGCTGTATGGGGAGCTGCACTCCCTGCCATGCATGTGATGGTGTAGAGGATGGTCCGTAGAGGCAAGTCTCAGACATCTCTTATAGTGACTTTGTCGCTATGCTTCTGAGTACCTGGCACACAATGTGTTGCTATGCCTCCTCCCCTGCTATTTGTCAGTGTAACTCGGGACCCATGACGAGATAGTCTGATCAAGAAGTATATATCCTCGATATCTATCATAAGAATGTGAGGCCCCACACAGAATGCCTATTCGTTCACATCCCACATGTGAAATAGGTATTCGAGTAACCTCAGTTGGGCCCTCATGCCATGGATCTTAAAGAATTATAGCAATCCATACTGTCGAAGGGGGCATTTACCGTTCCCAGGTCATTCTCGACAAAGTAGTCTTCCTCCTTGTGCTCTCTCTCTCTCGCCATTCCAACATTATTACTATGGAAAACCTGTAATGGAACATTAAAGAGAGATTAGCATCTTCATCCTCTCCTTGGAAACTTTTTATTGGCAATTACATCTCAAAAAACTTTTTGAATTGCACACGTCGCAGGCTAGGGAATCCGTGCAGTGCGGAGTCGTTGCAGGCTAGCCTTAAGGCCACCTGTGACGACCTTGGGTCATCGCAGGGCTCGATCTAGGGCACCTGCGACGACCTCCGCGCATAGGGACCCTTGAAACTTAACCCAAAAAGTCATTTCTAACCAATAAAAAGAAAAAATTGAACCATGAAAAGTTGAAAGAGATGAAAATTACATGTTATGTGGAGACCATTCATCGAATGATCAACCATGCCTTCTGCAATCCGCAGTGGAAAGTTGAGGTAAATAGGGAGTTTTGGAACAAAGTTTGGGTGAAACAACAATGGAATAGTGAAATGAAGTTTTTACCCATTTTTATTAACTTTTTCATTTATATTTTATATTATTTTATATATTTCACCTAAACCCTAAAGTCCTAACGACATTGCAAGTGTTTGATTTTTCGCAGATGAGAAATCTAGGAGTGAAACTTTGAAAAAGGATACACCTTTTTGGTTTGCTTTTATACACTTGTCGCATGTACAAATTCTTTTAGGGTTTTTCAGGAAAAACTCCAAGCTTAGTTTTTGTTCTTTCTCGTGCTCGTAAATCAATGAAAATGTAATCAAGTATACTTTTGTCGCTTTTTCGTACTTGTAATGGTAACACGAGAAATGAAACCTATGGAGTATCCTTTAATCTCTTTTCACGCTCCGTAAAAATGAAAAGATTTTCGAGCAACCTTATTATTTTCACGCTCGTAAAAGTATTTGAAGAAAACATTTGATGAGCGGTAGGTTATCACTTTTTCGGTCTCGTCAGATTAACTTACAAAAAAGGAACTTGTGGAGTCCTCTTTAAGTGTTTTTTAGACTCTCTAAACATGAAAAACCCCCGAGTTCTCTCTCTTTGGACTCATTAAACAAACATCGAAAGACCCATATGGGACCGAACCACTCCTTCTTAGGGTTCGTTAAATATACTCGCCATAAATGGTGGGGGGAAATTTGGGAAAGAAATGTGTCTCTGTATCCATGTTAGTGGCAGTAATAGTCTCTCTTGAACATGAAACCCCCCTTTATCATTGTATCCGGGTTGGGAAATCCATTTGTCTCTCGTTTGACCATCTGGATGTCCATATGTTGGGTCTTCCTTGAGTCAATGCTTCCAAGACCATTGTTGTGTTGTTCATATGTTCAAAAGAAGTCCATCCTTAATGAACCTCCCATTGAGTCGACCATCTACAGTTGTAAATCTTCTACCATGTCGGCCTTCCCTATGTCAATTTCAAATCGCTTCGTATTCCGATCTACTTCAAATCTGCTACTTATTTCGTGTCATTGATGGGGGATACATCAAGGCCCTCTTGTGACGAGTCTTTTCCTGTCGACTTCAACTCATTATCCAGGAACAAGACTTAGAAATCATTCAGTACCTTCGAGCTTGCATGCCTCAATGGAAGGTTTCTTCACTTTCAACAGTGGGTTCACATCATTGACCCCTGATTGGAAGATTCCATCGAGTGTTTGAATTCAACTTATTTATTCACATTTGTTGGATTGTACTGGAGTACCTTGGGGGTCATTGATATCAATGGTGATTTTCCTCGCACTTGTTAACGATTTTCATTAATGACCAATAATCAAGTGGTTTCTACCATGTTCGACTTCAGCACCTGTAATCGCATGGTTAGATTCATACTTATGGACGATGGAAATGAAGACCCTGGATCATACCATTATGGTCTAGGTTGTGAAGGAGAATTCATGATTTGTTTTGACACATAGATCCACTTTGTATGTCTTGTGGCTATGTCCAAATTTGAATTATTTAGAGCATAGATCCACAGTGTATTCCTGGTGGCTATGCCAATTCACGATGACATGGATCCACAATGTATGTTTAGTGGCCATGACTCACTTGACATTTTTGTAATCTGAGTATGGTAATGCCTACCTCGGACAATGGTATATTATTATGCCGATGCTTGACTGTTTGCAGGTTCCTGATCGATATGCTCTTTGTTTCCGACACACACATTATACAAAGTATTTTGACTGTCATGAGTTCTAGTCTCATACTTTAGGGGGAATTCTGTTACACATTATTTTGGTCACTCAAGTGATCCATTGACAACATGTGTTCATGTTCCCCAAAAGAGCCTTTTTTCATGAGGAAAATGACTGAATTTCTCTTCTCAAAAACCCTATTAAGGAAGGTCGTCGTAGGTTGCACCATATGCAGGGTGTGACGATGCCTAAAGCTAGGTTGCGATGTCTCCGCAAGATACTCTACAACTAGGGTGCGCCGATGTAAAAAAACTAATAAAAGGGGAAGTTTCACAAAAGTTCTAGAAGGGGATCTTCTAGAAGATGAGGTGGCGTCCGTATGGTTGGGATCTTACTCTCTTCTCTGATTTGGTGGGATCATCCTAATCTCTTCTATTGGCATGTTTACAGGAAGAGTGTGCTTGTTATTGATGGTAAGAACAACAACGAACCAAACCTCGAGAGAGAAGAAGACAAGAAAGCTCAGAAGAGATAAGGATTTCTAGAAGTGCAGATGAGGTCCAAGAGATGCATTCACAGGAGGAGCAAAGGTCGAGATCCTTGAACACTTAGAAAACCTTCTAAGTCAGAGAGATCAAAAACTCAGGAGGAAGAGCAACAACGACTGTTGGATCTGAGCGCTGAGGATCGACAGTTGTTGGATCCAGAGATAAATGCATGAAGGTTAAGCCTTTGGATGAGCGTAGGAGATCAGACTTGTCAAAGTCCCGAAGTATCAAAGTAAGCAGGGACCGTCCATCGTCAAGACTGATAGGTGGCACACGATCCACAACTCTAGATCAAATCACTTCGAAAGTTTCAGTTTGAGATTTGAAATCTCTGAAGTTCGGAGAGCTGAAGAGTCGGAGTAAATATCAACCATCAGATCCAGAGGGATACGTGGCAACGGAGCGTGAGCTCTAGAGGTACCACTTCAAGAGTGTCAGTTTGAGATTTGAAATCCCTGAAGCTCGGAGAGCCGGAGAGTCGAAATAAATTCTTGACCGTCAGATCATGTGAAGTAGATCTCAGTCATTAGATAGTCCGAAGCAGATCTCAAGTGTCAGATCGTCCGAAGTGAATCTGGGCTGTCTGATCTAGAAAAGATGTGGCGTAAAATTGTGGACTCCGGGTAAAGACCCAAAGTAAGCCTCAATCGTCTGATTCAAGGACATGTGGCAAACCACGCCAGTAAGGACATGTGGTAGACCACGTCAGCAAGGACATTTGGCAGACCACGTCAGTGAGTGACACGTGGCAACCACTCAGCCCGTGCCAAGTCAACAAGTGACATGTGTAATGTTATGTCACTCCAACAGTTTTACTTCGGGAGTTTCACCACCAACAGATGCCTAAAGTCCCGAAGTCCCGAAGTGGACATAAGTCGTCCAATCTGAAGATCACTTCGGGTGCATTCACAACCGTTGATCAAAATACAGTGGAAGGATGGCGTAAGTAGAATAGCCGAAGTGCCAAAGTAAATGGTGGGAATCCATCACAATGCTTGATTAATTCCTAGTCGACGGATTAAGCAGTGAAAGGATAAGTATAAACCGTTCAATTTGTTCAGACATGTGTCTGTAGATCATTAACTCCGGAAGGTTGACGTATGAAAGAAACAAGAGTTTGAGAATTGAAAGTTCCGAAGGCCAGACTCGTAAAGGAGATCCTAATTGTAGATTTAGGGAGACATGTGTCAATAGATCTTCCACTCCGGAAGATTGTCATATGGGAAGAGCGAGATTTCAGAGTTGAAACTCCCGAAGACCGGAAGGCTAGAATAAATTACAGTCGTTGATTTAAGAAGTTTAGATATGATTCGTCAGTTCAGGAACACTGTCAAGATCGTGAGATTGATGATCCTGTTGCATTGCGTGGATTGAAGGTGCGCGAACTTTAAAATGTTGAAGGCGGGCCGCAATCAAAACCACGGTTTTGGAGAAAGGACATGTGGAGGATCGAGGTAAATTGTGGGGTGAAAAGTATTTTGACCCCAAACCACCTTTGTCCATGCCCGCAATCGTGTGGTCACATGAGATCATTGCCCAAGGTCACATCAGCGGAAGATTGAGAAGGAGCTATCACTCGCTAGATCGAGATCGCGAAGTGCTTTGTGAATAGGCGTGTGGTCACCGCCAATGGTCACGTAAAGGAAGGGGCTTAGGACTGATTTACCTACAGCGAATAAAACGACTGTCTGTAACTGCTAGTGAAGAAAATGAATCTCAGGATAACGAGCACTGATGATGAATAGACAGTGAGTAACCACCAGTAAGGTGGCAGAGTAGCGGTGAGGACCTGGGAGAGAACTGGGCGAAAATATGACATGCATAACATAGAAGATGATATATAGAATTGAGATGCAACACGAAGCTGTGTGATGAAGAGTTGCCAGGATGATCTGGCAGAGGACTTCGCGTGATAAAGACATGCAAAGAATGTGATTTTCGGGAACTGATGCATGAGCGTAGAAGGTGGTAGTAAGTAGCAGAAAAGGAGCAGAGAAGAGGTGAAACAAAAAGGAATGTAGAGGCAACATATAGCATAAAAGGCAGAAGTGAAGCTGAACATAAGTGTGGTATGCACAACAAGAGAAAGAGCAGAGTATAGAAGCAGAACAAAATATAGAAGCTATGAGAGGCAGAGGAGACATGGAGCTGTAACAGACCATATCAGAGATAGAGAAAGTAAGTAAAGTTTTGTAAGATTCAATCAAGGTGGTAGGGTGGTGCTAGGGAGGATTGCAATCCTCTAAATTCTAGTTGGTGCTAGAAGATATTCTGGGAGTTGGTGCTTCCATCTAGTGGGTGCTAGAGAAACCTAAGAGTTGGTGCTTCCATCTAGTTGGTGCTAGAGAAATCTGAGAGTTGGTGCTCTCTGTAAGTTGTAGCTTGTTATCAGAAGTTGTAGCCTCATATTTGAGTTGGAGCTCAAAGATTGTGATGTACATGAAAGTTGGAGCTTGATTGACATCCTAAGAAGAAGAGGTTTTCACCCTTATGGGTTTCCTCATGAAAATCAACGTCTCTGTGTATTCCGTGTGATTGATCAAATATTGTATATCTATGCATGTTAAGTTATAAACAACACATTAAATAATAATCTATAAAGAATCAGAAAATAACAGGAAAAGTTTTCAAGCTTATATACATCACTGATTCACCCCTCCCCTCTCAGTTATATTTCAAACATCTTCAACCATCTCTCTTTCTCTTATATAAATAGGGATTTCTCATGGAAAAGGCTAAGGTTGATTCAAGAAAGATTAATATTGAATAGGCTAAGAATTGGATGCAGAATTCTACTTCAGTTCATACTTGAGGGCTTCATTTCAATTTATCAAGTCATTGTGGATCTTCTTCATTCAAGGTCAGAGCAAGTGTGTGTGTTGGAGCAAATGGTCATCGGAAGGGGACCTTGCAACATCAAGGATTTTGGTTGTAATCTCCACTTTCATTTTAATATGATACAGTGATATGTTTCTTTCCCATAAAACTTGCTTTTTTTTATTGTATGATTCCTTGATCACATACATAGGTTCTCGTTGAGTATATTATATTGCTTTCGTTTTGGTTGGTTTGTGTTCCCTTGCAGATTCAACATCACAGAAGCACCGAAGTGGAGCTAGGACGACAACGACAAGAGGAAACAATATTTAAATGGTATGTTTCCCATCTCTTGTTAAATAGTAAACTCAATGATTAGAGCTTAGGGAAAGCATCATATTCTGTTATGTTCTATTCTAGATCTAGGTGGATCTAGGGAGATCTGTTTATGTCCGCATTTACCGATAAGTCCCATAACACTAGGAAAGGGGGAATGATGGGACTGTGGAATGATACATTTTTGCCTCTATTTTGATAATCTTTAAGTCTAATAAAGCCAATTTTGATCCTCATACATAACACTTTCCACGTATCCTAGCCACCATTTATATAAAGGTAAATATGGATTGTATTTATTCATATTTTCATGTTTATATTATAAAATTAGAATAGAAGTATGAGCTTTTAGCTACAATAAAAATAACAATTGCTAACCATAAACTCTAAGAATGGTCCACATACTACATGTTGAAATTAATTCAAGGGAGCTATACAATTATGGTGATTCTTCAATGAATTGATGAGAACCAAAATCAAAAGGAAGCAAGTCAAATTCATCAAATACAAATGTGGACAGAGCACAAAGTGAATCAAGGAGCATTTTGAATGCATTTATTCATGGCCACGAATGTATACCTTGGAATTCAAGAGATGTTAGCATTCTGGTACCTTTGGACTATGCATTTGCTCTGCAAATGCACCATACAGTTCAATGAACAATAGTTATGTGCCCATAGATTTAGGTTTTTGTAAATACAAATTGTTATGGGTAGATTCCCATCCAAAACTATAAAAACTCAATGTTATTCTCATGTTTGGTATTGTGGATAGGATTAGAGGATGATATCCATATTTTGTGAACAAAACTCACAGTGTTCTGTAATATATATAGTTTCATTTTGTGTATGAGTGACTTGTAAGTGTTGTAGCTAAATTCTATATTTTGCTTAACCTATTTGGAGTTGGGCCCACCTCAAAGAGGTACCTAATTATTGTATTTTTGTATATATTCCTTATTTTTATTTATTTACTTCAAAGAACTCTATTTTACTCTATTCATAAGCACTGTATTTACACAGGCATGTTGTTGTTTTGTTTTCCAACCACCATATTAGTTTGCTAGAGTTCCAAAGTATGTATTTGAATGAATTTAATTTTAATTGGAATGAAATGGCTGTATAAATTATGTCGCAGTACCGGATCATGTAAGGGAACCTGTAACCAAAAACAAGAATTAGCCACCAGTCGGACCAAGACACAATCTTTTTGGTTTTTCAGTTCAATAATTTAAAAGTTTTATCTTAAGTGGAGTAAATTGTCTATGCAAGTAGATATATTACATACCTTTCAATCTCAAGTCTATTAACTCTGTGCATACAACATTTGTGTCTCACAAGTTCAAGATGAACCTCGGGTTTGATAATTAAGTGAAGCCTTAGAATAGTTTTCCCTTTAAAAGACATATTTTGGTTTTCACTCATAGCTCATATTACCATCCTAAATCCAATGTGAAAATAAAGACTGTGAATAAATGTCTAGAAGGATATATTTTTTGCTTTGCATTTGATAAATAGACATAATGAGTCAAGTGGTTTCCCTTTGAAAAATGGTGGTACAACACATCCTTCCACACTTCATAAAAAAATTCCTCATTTCTGGCACTTTATGGATATCATCCTTCATCCATCACATCTCCCTTGAAAGGGAATGCAAAGGTTCATGCAGTGAAGGACCACATAGGGCACCAATAAGATTTTCTCAAACTATTGAAGGACGAATCGATTATGCCACAAAATAGGATGAAACAACAAGCATATCAACGTCATAGTGAAAGGGAATTTGAAGTGGGGGATTAGGTATTTTTGAGGCTACAACCATATAAACATATGTCCCTCAAGAAACAAAAGAAGGACAATAAATTAGCACCCAAATATAATGGCCCCTATAATTTCTTGCAAAGGATTGGAAGTATGGCTTACAAATTGGAGTTGCCTCCATCTTCACGTGTACATCCAATCTTCCACGTTTCTTGATTAAAGAAGGTAATCGGTGACAAGATCCTAGTCCAAACTATTTTTCTAGATATTAATGAAGAAGGGAAAATCACACTTGAACCAAAAACAATCTTTGAAACAAGGATTAAGTGGTTGTGAAAATGAGCAATTAATGAGTACCTTGTCAAATGGAAGAACCTACTAGTGGAAGAGGTGACATGGGAAGATGATTTATTCATGCAGAAACACCCACAGTTAGTCAAGTGTTGAGGAGAACACTTGTTTGAAGGGGATTGGCATGATAAGCCCTAGATAAAGCCCCATGTTATGTAGAAAACCCCATATTAACCCCCTAGATATTGAATTATTATATTTCTAGTGCTATAATAGTGGGTCTTCTAGAACCCTTAATTGTACCCTTTCATTATAATTATACCCTTTGTCTCTATTTCTCTCTCACACACACCAAGGAGACCTAGTCGTAGGATCATCTTATCTCATCTCATATTGCCTTCTAAATTAGATGTATTGTAAAATGAGGTTTCCCCCTCGAAGTGGACTGTATTCATTGACTTTTTATCATTTTTAAGGCATTGGATCATAACACATTAACAAATGTGATTGGCATCCATCCATTAGTGGTGTCTCTAACAATTATGGAGTTTAATAAACCATTGATTTAAGAACTCTAGAAACCTTTCAATTTTGAAAACTTCGTAGGCCATCATAAATACCTCATCACCAAACATATAATATCGTCTTATAATTTTCATGAGGAAGATCGTCTAGTCTTGGGTACTTTCCATTATTCATATTAGATAGGGTGAGGTAGAACTCCTCCTTATAGATCTCCCTACCATACCACCTCTCTTTCAAAGGAACACACTATGGTCAACACAACTCTATTACAATCTTCTTTGGCCTCTCAAACCTAGTCAAAAAGAGGATATGATGCAAACATACTTTAGAAATGAAGGCCAAACATGGACCTAATTTTCTATATGTATTCTTCCAAAATGTGATTAGTCTCCCATAGACACATAATATTCTCAGTCCTACTCTTTAGGAAATCAAAACAAAACTTGGAATTTAGGTTCATTGCCCTCCTTTACCCAATGCACGTTGCCCTTGGTTTCTACACCCATGATTCTATACCCCTCCTAAGGCCCAAGAAAGTTCCATGGATGGGAATCTTCCATGTGAATTTGAGTGTCAAAAAATCACTCTTCTGGCATAGTTCTAACAACTCCTAGATCACTTAAATCCCTCGTCTCCTTCATTGTTCAATTTCTAGCGACCATTCTACCCCAACAATGAAGAAATTGTCTTGTCCTAGACACATAACAACTTTCCACCATATGATAATCTACATTACAAGGAACAAGATTCCATAACCTATGTATCAATTCTTTATTATATTTAGAGGCCAATAGGAAACTTTGAGCTTAAAAGGAATCTCCTTGGGTCCATCCTACATGACCTCGATAGGAAATGATGAAATAATAAAGTTTTCTGACCCAAAACCAATAATACAACACCATCTTCTCTCCTTTTATCATCTACAAATGTCACATCATCCTTAGTTCAATAATTTTGTTGAATCACTTATTTCCCTCTCTCCTATTAAATTAGGTAAACCATCCATCGAAATCAACATGCTTTTGAATCTAGTGTAGATTGAAAATACACAAATAAGCTTTACACCTAGCCTAGGAATATATTTCACTTTTATCTAACAAAAGGCTTACCACTACCAGCTCTATCATCCTTCCAATATTTTACCATTTTTAAATCTCCACAAAAATCCGACTTAGTGGTAGAGAGAGAGGAGGAGAGTTAATTCCACAATCTAATTTTGTTCTAAAAGAAGTTAGGTATGAATAAAATTTAAACCAAATACTTTGCCAACAAGGAGGAAAGTAGCCACATGCATCAAATGGATCATACCTTGATTAATCAAACTAACTTGCAACCATTGGTCCATTGCAGGAACAACTCCTCCACTTCCTTATTGGTTCATAGTATCCCAAAATTGACCATGCCAATAGTAGTCCATCATATATCTCAACTCAAAAGAAATTTAATTGATATAATGTAAGAAGACAATGTCCAACCTAGCTTCTTGCACCACTTTCCACGCAAGCACCTTCCTGTTGGGAATCACCATCCTTCTCACATTTAGTTTCATGTTGTAAAAAAGTTTGTGTGTTATAATGTTGCACAAGGAGTTGTCATAAAAGAAGTGCCCCAATGTGATGGTCTAAAGGATGGGATATTACCTAACCACATCCTTGTATGATTTGGGATACCAAAGGGAATCAACACCATTGTTGGCTTTCACTAAGTAACCTAGGCTAACTTTAAAGTGTTTTGTCTCGCTATATGGTTTTTTTTGCTAACCTTCTCCCCCCTCCATATTATTAGGTTGATCAACAATAGAAGGAGATGGAGCACTAGATGAAGAGTGTCATGTACCATCTAGCTTCCTTAACCAACAAGGTGCCAATTCACATGGTATCTCCACTAAATCTTCTACCCAGAGCTCTTAGTAGCTCATTTACAATTTTTCGTACCATCTAAATGTGAAACTATAATTAAACATAATATATTTCAGTGTACAAGTCATTGAGATTATATATAGCTAAGCACACAATCCATAAAATATCTAAGTACACAATACATAAAATTATTCTCATTCTAGATCATTCTAATACCATTTTTCATACACACATAATAAGAAAATACACACAAAACAATTAACAATACTCATATTCCATGAATGTTTCATGTGGAGGATAACTTCATATGAGTTATTTCCTCCCAGCCATAGGCACCCCTTACAAACACCATCCTTGGTTCGGGCTATGATGGGCTAAGGGAAAAGGACTACTTACCAAAACTCTTTCTCTATACAACAACATGGATCCTCACAATCAAAACTACGGATGAGAATAGCAACCATAATTTCTTTAGTATGCTCTTAGGCTTAGTAAAACTAGCCTCCTAATACAAGAATAACACTTTAAGACTCTCAAAAAACATGGTAATCCACTATGTTTTA
Organism: Picea mariana; assembly: GCA_032191745.1. Classification (NCBI taxonomy): domain Eukaryota; kingdom Viridiplantae; phylum Streptophyta; class Pinopsida; order Pinales; family Pinaceae; genus Picea; species Picea mariana. The sequence goes on from JASDQU010244523.1 coordinate 56,920, forward strand.
TATCTCGTCTTCTGTAAATTTTATGAACTTCCCCAATCTATTGATCTTGCAACATAACAACTAAAAATTTCCATTGATTTCTCAAATAAATGATACTATTATGTGCCATACCTCAACTCTAAAAATAAATCAAATAACTTTGGGGCTTTCCTACGATCTTTTGATTTCTCCTAGTGTACATAATTCACACTTTGTTGGGTTTGATATCTCGACCTCTCATAGCTCACTTCTCTACATTTTAAACAAAAAAATGTTCACTTGACACAACCACCACTGGAATTTCTCGTTGGATTCTAAAGAATAACATTGTCACTCTACATGAAGGCCTCAATATTGATCACAACCTTTAATAGAAATAATAAATATTCTTCTTATTCAAAGGCCTTGGTACCAAATCTTGAGCTCATAATACATATTAAAATCTTGCTTCAATGTATCAATAACAAAATTCTTATATATTCCTACTCGAGAGGTTGTAACACCCTATTTCCCCCAGTCTGTAAAAATAACTATACTGGCCAAGTATTGTGGCAAACTCAGAAATGTGAATGTGTGATGTGAATGGACCTTGTGAAAAAGGTCGATGAATGCAAATAATATTATGAATATATATATTGAAGGACTGCTGAGAGGGGGATGTGCTGAAAAAGAGACCACGATGGCTAAAGAAAGGTGGTGGAAAGCACCTGGAATGATGGCATTAACTTCCACCTAAACCAATACTGTATTTGGACTTCACTGGCCCAAAGAACCAAGAGCGGCTCGCTGGCCCCAAATTAAATGACTCGCTAAGTTGGTAGGTAAATGGCTCCTCATGAGTAATGAGGGATGGGGGTGAACCGCCCATCCGTAGAGTCCTCAGACCTGACCACCGCGAGTAAGATCGTGCCACACGCAACCTCACCGGAAAGAGAAAAGGTAGGAAGAGTGTGCGATCAGGGGGCAGATGTGAGGGGAAGAAGAGAAGGAAAAGAACTCTGGAAAAATATAGAGTGAGTGATAGCAGAGAAGAAGGAGAGTAACCTTCGTTCTCGGTCACTGGTGAACAAAGACTCAGTCTCGCAGCATCGTGGTCTCAACTCGAGGGTGGTTAGTGGTAAATCCATTGGGAATCGCTGAGCCTATGGTTGGGTGGAAACGAGCACTCCTCTCAACAGTTGCATCACCTCTGGTGGTTTTCTGTTAAGTGTTTTATATCTTGCATTCTGAAATTTATATGCTAACATGTATGCTCATAGTCTGTACAATTATGAATGGTTTCAGTATGAGATTGTCTGTGTGGTGTTTTGATCAGAAATAATGGTTGCATGCTTTCATTGGAAAGACCATGTATGGCTTATGTTTATAAATAGCTATATATATGTATATCGAACTAATTCAGACTTCAAGTCTATTCTCGGGAAATCTATGCCCTTATTCGTCTCAAGGGATGCCCTGGATAGATCTCCCCATAGAAAAACCCTTCTTGGAAAGCTTACCAAGAACCTGAAAGATGATTTGATGGCGTGAGTCTTAGTAATCCTGCACGAGGAAGAGTGGCCCTTTCAAAATCCCGATATTTCAGCATTTCGGCACCTGGGGTATCCAAGCGCGATTCCTCTCATACTCGCAAGTCTCGAAACCCCGATTTGCGAAATCTCAAAATGGCAGCATGTGGATAAGTATCGATTGATGGATGAGATCCTGTTGGAAGATCTGAGGTCAATCGCGACCGTTAGATTGGAGGAAGAAACGAGGGCGTTAATGCCTCAACCCCTTTTCCTTTTATCTTCATAAGTAGCGAAGAAATCGGGACCATAGATCCCCAGGATCTGTGGGAGTATCTGGACCATCCATTTATAGGGACGCGTGGCTGTCGGTAAGCATTTCGGTACCCGAGAAAACAAAGGGCAAGAACCCTGATCATTCTCGAGTCGCGAAACCCCAATAACCAAAACCCCGGAATAGTTTAAGGAGTGGATGAGATAGGATAGTTCGGCATTTCGGTACCCAGGATACTTAAGTGTGAGACCCTTTGTACTCGCAAGTCCCGAATCCCCGGTCAACGAAATTCCGATGGGAGAAACCCCGAAATAGATGCACAGGTCTAAGAGTCGGTATTTTAGAGTTTGGGCTCCCGGAAGGTCTAGGCGCGAATCTCCTGTCTGCGTACATCGCGAAACTCCGATTCGCGACACCCTGAATTTGGTCAAGGTTATGATGAAAGGGTGTATCGGCTTTTCGACACCCGGGTAGTCGAGGAGTGCTGATCTTCGACCTCTGGTATCGTGAAGTCCCAATATGCGAAATTCTGACTTGAAAAATCCAGTTACAACATAGTGTGACTCGGGTCGGCACTTTCAGCATTTTAGTACCCGGAAGACCCAAGGGAAAGATTCTCAAGTCATCGCACATTGCGAAATCCCGAAGTATGAAATCCGAAAAGGTCTAGTGTGGGTGAGCCTTGGTGTTTCGGCAACTGAGAAACCCAAGGGTTAGTCTTCTTGTACACGTCAGTCCCTAAATCCCGACGGGTAAAGTCCCGAAAGAACAATACACAGATAGGTTACGAGACTTCGGCATTTCGGAAATTGGAATACTCAAGGGCGTATTCCCTTGTACTCGCATCTCCCGAACTCTGACTTGCGAAGTCCTGAAATGGCTTAACACGGATGGTATTTGGTGTGTCGGCGTTTCGGCACCCGGGATACGTGACGGTAAGTTTGCTTATGTTCACTAGTCCCGGAAACCCAGTCTGCAAATTCCTGGAATGGACTGAGCGACACATATATAAAACTATACGTATGTTAAGGTTTCGGAGTTTCGGCTCCCGGGAAACCTAAGTGCGAGACCTCCTGTCGTCGCATATCCCGAATTCTCGATGGCTCAAATCCCAAAACAGGGAAGTATGTTTAGAGTTAGTAATTTGGAGTTTGTCTCCTGGAAGACCCCGATGTGAGACCTTCTGTCATCGCATCCCCCAAACTCCTGACTTGCGAAATCCCGATAGGCGAAGTCTCGAAATGGATTCACACACATGGTTTTGGTGTTTCGGCTTTCCGGTGCCCGAGACTCTCAAGGGTCAGTTTTCCTCGTAATTCGCTAGCCACGAAATTCCGATGGATGAAACCTCAAAATGAACAAGGGAATACTTGTATCGCGATTTCCCGTATCGCGAAAGTCGATGAGTACTCTCCGATAAGGCCTGTGGCCATAACCGTCGATCAGATGAGTGCAGATAAGGGATGACAGGATCTGTATCAGGTCCCGTAAGGACTCGGGGAAATTCTATTCCTCGGAGAGAAGAAGAAAAGGCCGAAATTTTTTAAATTCCATAGTGGGTGTGTTACAAATTGGTATCAGAGCATGGTTACAACACTTGGCCTGCTTGGGCTCATGAACGAGTTGCACAGGAGCTCCATTTGAAACACTCCTAAAAGGAGTAACCCCCTGTCTTAACCTTCCTAATCAAAGGACGAAGTTAAGAATGAAAAATCCTATTGTGTGTGTGTACATGTGAAAATATGAATTATGTATTGGTTATAAATAAATATAAATATTGACTAACAACCAACGTTTTTTCATTTGCACCCAAGCGGACGATCAACTGCGGGAAATTACAGACGCATAGAATGGTGACTCACTATGAAGTGGGGGAGGGCTCCCACAATAGAGATGAAGAGTCTGACGAAAGGAGGGTGGTAGGGACCCCTCCATATCTAGCCGAGACTATGAGGAGCCTCATGGTTGAATTACAAAGCTGCAAGGATGACAATGAAAGGATGATGAAAGAACAAGAAAAACAAACATAAATTAACACAGTTTTATTGCAGAGTTTATCCGATCTAAAAAGACAAATGCAGCATGAACCTGAAACTCAAAAACAGGGTCATATCAGTGGCCACATTGAGAGGAGCACCTCGAAAAAGGTCCACCCCAGAGGTAAAGGACAAGCGGTGGACGATTCCTCTTAGAAGGAAGCGGGTGATTCAGAGGGCTCTTCTAGCAGTAGAACCAGTTCCTATGCCCGAAGGAAACAGAAGAAGCAAAAGCCTTCCAAAGGTCATAAATTCGAAGAATTCAAAAAATCCAAACCACCCTCCTTCAACGGTGAAATAAAGAAGGGAGAGGAAGTAGAGGCCTAGCTGCTTGGACTAAAGAAATATTTTAGAGTCCATGACTTCTCAGAAAATTTGAAGGCCCGAGTGGCCACCTTCAAATTGAATGGAAAGGCTTCCATTTGGTGGGAAGACCTTAAGAATGTGAAAGGTGTTTGCGAAGAGGACATGTCCTGGAAGAAATTTGAGAAATACTTCCGGAAGAAGTATTTGTCGGAAAAATATTTCGATGAGAAGACCAAAGAGTTTTATGAACTCAAACTGGGACAACTCACTATAGAAGAATATGTCAACAAATTCCTCAATTTGTTGAGGTATGTACCTTATATAAAAGCGGAAAAGGCAAAGGTGCAACGCTTCATCAGTGGACTACCTAAGGACTATCGGAATAGAATTGAATTTGATGAGCCAAAGACTCTAGAAGGCACTATTCGAAGGGCAACCTATTGTCATGAACAATTTGGGCATCGAGCAGAACCTCGCAAAGGATGGAAACAAAAGAATAGTTCAAGATTTCAGAAAAAGGGGATTAAATTCCCAGGATTTAAGAACTATAAGAAGAATCCAAGAAAGAGCTTCCCAGCCCAGAGTGTGCACCAGCAGAATTTTCCCTCCTTGAGTGGAAATAAAACTTTTGGACCCATATCAGTGAAGACTGATAACCCAAAGAGAGAACCTTTGAAATGCTGGGGTTGCGGAGAAGAACATCTATTGAGAGACTGTCCACACCAACAACAGAATAGTCGGAGGATTTATAACATCCAGGAAGCTAGCACCACCAATGATGTGGCCATGAGTGTGCCGCAAATTTATGTAGCCTTGGATAATAACTAGGCTGACCACCAAGCTTCAGTGGTGGAAATAGAAGGTATGATTTCCAACCATCTAGTGTTTGTTTTGATTGACTCTGGTTCAAATTTGAGTTATATAGTCCCTAAAGTTGTTGATAAGTGTAAACTACAGCCACAAAAAATACCAAGCCATGGTTGGTACAGTTAGCCACTGGAACCAAAAGAAGGGTAGCAGAGGTTATACCAGCCTGCCAATTGATGTTGGGTAAATTCCCCACCCAAGCAACCCTTAACATATTACCCCTGGGATCGTATGATCTGTTGATTGGTATGGACTGGATAGCCACCCATAAAGACAGATTGGATTGTTACCATAAAACCTTAGAATGTGTAAGTAAAGAAGGAAAAAAGATAACCCTTCAAGGGATCCGAAAACCTGTCTCAATAAGACAAATATTAGCTCTGCAAATGAGAAAGTATTGTCAAAAAGGATGTCCCCTATATGCAATACAGGTGTTGAAAACAATCGAAGGTGACAAACCAAGCCCTGACGATCACCCTATCCTGAGAGAATACAGAGATGTGTTTCCGGAAGAGGTACCGGGTCTACCTTCGAGAAGGGACATAGAATTCTCGATAGAACTTGCACCAGGAGCGGTGCCGGTGTCTAGGACACCCTACCGGATGAGCACACTCGAGTTAGTTGAACTCAAGTTGCAATTAAGAGAAATGATGGATAAGCGCTATATTCGGCTCAGTGTGTCTCCATGGGGAGCACCAGTCCTGTTTGTGAAAAAGAAGGACGGTACCCTTAGACTGTGTATAGATTATAGAAAACTCAATAAGGTAACCATAAAGAACAAGTACCCCTTGCCTAGGATCGATGACCTGTTCGATCAGTTGGGGGGTGCGTCTATTTTCTCAAAGATTGACTTGAGGTCGGAATACCATCAAGTCCGAATTAAGGGTGAAGACATCCATAAAACTGCCTTTCGAACGAGGTATGGTCACTATGAGTTTGTGGTAGTTCCATTTGGGTTAACCAATGCCCTTGCCACTTTCATGTGCTTGATGAACAATGTACTCAACAAATTCCTAGACAAATGTGTGCTGGTTTTTATTGACGATATATTAATTTACTCCAAGAATAGAGAAGAGCATGAAGAGCATCTTAGGCTTGTGTTGCAAGTACTAAGAGAACATCAACTCTATGCCAAATTCAACAAATGTGAATTCTTCCAGAAGAAAATACATTACTTAGGCCATGTTCTATTCGAAGAAGGAGTACCAGTAGACCCTGAAAAAATCAGGTCTATCATGGAATGGCCTACCCCAAAGGATGTTTCAGATATCAGATCCTTTATGGGATTAGCAGGATACTATAGGAGAATTATAAAAGGATTCTCCAAGATTGGTTGTCCAATCACTTCCCTCCAGAAGAAGGTGACAAAATTCATGTGGACACAGAAATGTGAAGAAAGATTTCAAACCCTAAAACATCTACTGACCCATGCACCCGTGTTGAAGATCACCGACCCCGAAACAAATTTCCTCGTGTGCACAGATGCCTGTAAGGAAGGGCTCGGAGGAGTCCTTATGCAAGGAGGAAGTGTGGTCTGCTATGAATCCCGAAAATTGAATGAGCACGAAGTTAACTATGTGACCCATGATCTAGAGCTGGTTGCCATAGTGCATGACTTGAAAATGTGGAGGCTGTTACACGTCAAAATTGCTCAGCTGGATAAGTGTCGCATTGTCCCTCTCATTTGTCGTAAGTGTCGCATCCTCCCTACAACTTTCGCAAGTGTCGCAAGTTGGTCACTAGTGTCGCAAATAATGTTCAGACATATTGTCGTGACGACGACACTACGGAGGCACTTATAACATCTCACACGACTGATTTGAAGGAGGAGAACTAATTTACTGAAGTCAAACAACTCTTGACACCTAAAAGGAACCCTGAAACAAAGGTTTGGAGGGGGAGCGCTCCTCTACTTCAGCTCTAGAAGCGCTAACGCTCCCCTATAATGCTTCAGGGAGCGTTATAACGCTCCCCAGCCCCTTTTGAAGGAGCGTTGCTCATCTTGAGAGCACTGACGCTACCCCGAGGCTTACCAAGGAGCGCTACAACACTCTGATGCCCCTTCTAAGGGAGAGTTGCCTAATCTGAGGCAGTAGTTGGCACGTTGAGGAGAATAAGGGGAGAACCTTTCGAGATTAGGAGGTAGTTGTGCTCAAATTCTTGGTTTCATCAAGAGATCCCTGATCTAAGGAGAAGGTTCCCAACTTGTTCTAAAGATAACTCAAGAGGTTAAGCTCCTCTTAACCTATATAAACAGGTTCTATGATGGTGGAAAGGGGGGGAGGAACTGAAGTTATGAAACTTATGATCTTGGAGGAAACTTACAACCATCTAGAGGAAAGTAATCAGTGAAGCTGCTGTTATCCAGGTTGTGGATCTTTAAGGCAAGGGTTAGACGAAGAAGACTTGACGAAGCTGTCGCATTCGCATATACGATTGTAAGCACTGCTGTCGTTTTTCTCATCAATATGACACGCTTGGCCTATTTCTTTCTAGTTTGTGTCTAATGTCACATGAACTTATCATTTATTGATAGATCTGTTTTCAAGCTAATATCAATAGAGTAGGAAGTGGTCGTATCTTGTTTTGTCCACAGAACTCAGCGAGGAGCAAAGGATTGGAGCGCAACTCGGAGCGTGCAGGGACAAACGTCGATAAAAAGGTACTTCTGTCATCCTTCTTTCTCATGTGTTAGTTTAGATAGATTTGAAAGGAAGTCAGTGTCCATGATAAACACTTTTCTGTCTAGGGTTAAGGTCAAGCTCTAGAGGTGATCTACCTGTCCATAGGGAGATTTTCCTACAACAGAGGCATTACCTCCTCGGAAGAAAATTTGTACTTATGACAGATCATTGTGGATTGCGATATCTGTTTGACCAACCAAAGCTCAATGCCAGACAAGCTAGGTGGATGGCCCTCCTTAGCGAGTTTGATTTCGAAATCAAACACATTAAAGGGAAAGAAAATATGGTCGCTGATGCCCTTAGCAGAAGTGTGAAAACAATTCACCTGGCAGCGGTGAGCACCTGCGAGAGAGATGTCAAGGAAAGAATCATAAATGCACAAAAAACAGATCCCTTCGTCCAGACCGTGACCTTGTACCTGCAACAAGAACCCACAGGGATAAAGTATGGAGGCTACCAGATAATGGAAGGAGGTTTGCTCACTTACCAAAGCAGATTGTACATTCCATATTGTGACGACTTAAAGAGGTTCATATTGGATGAACTACATAAAAGACCCTATACTGGTCATCCAAGATACTAGAAGATGATCACGACCACCAGGAAACAATTCTATTGGCCTGGGTTGAAGAAAGACATAGCCGAGTACCTAACCAAATGCATAGAATGCCAACAGGTAAAAGCAAAACACCGACACCCAGCGGGATTATTACAACCTCTACCAATCCCCGAATGGAAATGGGAAACCATATCCATGGATTTCATCACCGGATTACCAACCTTGACCAAACAGAATGACACCATCATGGTAGTGGTGGATAAATTGAGCAAGTCCGCTCACTTTATCCCCGTCAAATCAACTTGTAAGGCAATAGATATCGCCCAGGTATTCATGAAGGAGATATTCAGACTACATGGCATGCCAAAAGAGATAGTGTCTGACAGATACACGAAATTTACATCCAACTTTTGGAAATCACTGATGGCTGGTTTAGAGACCAAATTGTTGTTTAGCACCACCTATCACCCTCAAACCGACAGACAGACAGAAAGAGTGAACCAAATACTAGAAGATATGTTAAGGATGCATGTAATGCATCAACCCAAGAAGTGGGAAGACTACCTGTCACTGGTAGAATTCGCCTACAACAACGGCTACCAAGCACCCTTAAAGATGAGTCCCTTCGAAGTCCTATATGGTAGGTCGTGCAACACTCCTGTCAGTTGGAGTAATCCCGTAAACAAAATCTCTTTTGGACCCGACATGTTGAAAGAAATGGAACAGAAAGTGACTCAAATGAAACAAAACCTGAAGGTCGCTCAGAACCGACATAAAAGTTATGTCGACCAAAAGAGAACTCCAAGAGAGTTCAAAGCGGGAGATCATGTATATCTCAGCGTTAGGCCCAGGAAAAGTTCCCTGAAAATGGGAGCTTGTGCCAAGTTAGCACCTCGGTATTGTGGACCCTTTGAGGTTCTAGATAGAATGGGACCTGTAGCCTATAGGATAACACTTCCTCCCACAGTAAAAGAACATAATGTTTTCCATGTTTCATTATTGAAGAAATATGTACATGATGCTAACCATATAATTGACTGGTCTGTGATCCAGGTGGAACCGGAGGGAAAATTTCTACCAGAACCTCTATGCATACTGGACATAAAGGAAACCCCGCTCCATAACCGAACCATTGCATAGGTCAAGGTGCAGTGGAAACATTTTGGCCTAGATGAGGCTACATGGGAAATGGAGGATGCCATGAAACAGGCATATCCGATTTTGTTTACATCTGTACATGCATGTCAAGTTGATAGATAGAACATTGAGGACGATGTTCCTTTAAGGGGGAGGGAATTGTAACACCCTGTTTCCCCCAATCTATAAAAATAACTATACTGGCCAAGTATTGTGGAAAACTCAGAAATGTGAATGTGTGATGTGAATGGACCTTGTGAAAAAGGTCGATGAATGTAAATATTATTATGAATATATATATTGCAGGACTGCTGAGAGGGGGATGTGCTGAAAAAGAGACCACGATAGCTGAAGAAAGGTGGTGGAAGGCACCTGGAATGATGGCGTTAACTTCCACCGAAATCAATACCGTATTTGGACTTCACTGGCCCAGAGAACCAAGAGCGGCTCGCTGGCCCCAAATTAAATGACTCGCCAAGTTGGTAGGTAAATGGCTCCTCATGAGTAATGAGGGATGGGGGTGAACCGCCCATCCGTAGAGTCCTCAGACCTGACCACCGCGAGGAATATCGTGCCACACACAACCTCACCGGAAAGAGAAAAGGCAGGAAGAGTGTGCGATCATGGGGCAGACGTGAGGGGAAGAAGAGAAGGAAAATAACTTTGGAAAAATACAGAGTGAGTGATAGTAGAGAAGAAGGAGAGTAGCCTTCGTTCTTGGTCACTGGCGAACAAAGACTCAGTCTCGCAGCATTGTGGTCTCAGCTCGGGGGTGGCTAGTGGTAAATCCATTCGGAATCCCCGAGCCTACAGTTGGGTGGAAACGAGCACCCCTCTCAGCAGTTGCATCACCTTTGGTGGTTTTTTGATAAGTGTTTTATATCTTGCATTCTGAAATTTATATGCTGACATGTATGCTCATAGTCTGTACAATTATGAATGGTTTCAGTATGAGACTGTCTGTGTGGTGTTTTGATCAGAAATAGTGGCTGCATGCTTTCATTGGAAAGACCACGTATGGCTTATGTTTATAAATAGCTATATATGTATATCGAACTAATTCAGACTTCAAGTCTGTTCTCGGGAAATCTATGCCCTTATTCGTCTCAAGGGATGCCCTGGATAGATCTCCCTATAGTAACACCCTTCTTGGAAAGCTTACCAAGAACCTGAAAGAGGATTTGATGGCGTGAGTCTTAGTAATCTTGCACGAGGAAGAGTGGTCCTTTCAAAATCCTGCTATTTCAGAATTTTGGAAGCCGGGGTATCCAAGCGCAAGTCCTCTCGCACTCGCAAGTCCCGAAACCCTGATTTTCGAAATCCCGAAATGGCAGCGTGTGGATAAGTATCGATTGACGGACGAGATCCTGTCAGAAGATCTGAGGTCAGTCGCGACCGTTAGATTGGAGGAAGAAACGAGGGCGTTAATGCCTCAATCCCTTTTCCTTTTATCTTCGTAAGTAGTGAAGAAATCGAGACCGTAGATCTCCAGGATCTGTGGGAGTATCTGGACTGTCCATTTATAGGGACGCGTGGCTGTCGGTAAGCATTTTGGTACCCAGGAAAACAAAGGGCAAGAACCCTGATCATTGCGAGTCGCGAAACCCCAATAACCGAAACCCCGGAATAGTTTAAGGAGTGGATGAGATAGGATAGTTCGACATTTCGGTACCCGTGATACTTAAGTGTGAGACCCTTTGTATTCGCAAGTCCCGAATCCCCAGTCAACGAAATTTCGATGGGAGAAACCCTGAAATAGATGCACAGGTCTAAGAGTCGGTATTTCAGAGTTTCGGCTCCTGGAAGGTCTAGGCGCGAGATCTCCTGTCTGCGTACATTACGTAACTCCGATTCGCGAAACCCCAAATTTGGTCGAGGTTATGATGAAAGGGTGTATCGGATTTTCGACACCCGAGTAGTCGAGGAGTGTGGATCTTCGATCTCTGGTATCGCGAAGTCATAATATGTGAAATTCCGACTTGCAAAATCCAGTTACGGCATAGTGTGACTCGGGTCGGCGCTTTCGACATTTCGGTACCCGAAAGAGCCAAGGGTAAGATCCTCAAGTCATCGCACATCGCGAAATCCTGAAGTATGAAATCCGAAAAGGTCTAGCGTGGGTGAGCCTTGGTGTTTTGGTGTTTCAGCAACCGGGAAACCCAAGGGTCAATCTTCTTGTACACGTCAGTCCCGAAATCCCGATGGGTAAAGTCCTGAAAGAACAATACGCGGATAGGTTACGAGACTTCGGCATTTCAAAAATCGGAATACTCAAGGGCGTATTCCCTTGTACTTGCATCTCCCGAACTCCGACTTGTGAAGTCCCAAAATGGCTTAACACGGACGGTATTTGGTGTGTCAACGTTTCGACACCTGGGATACTTGACGGTAAGTTTGCTTATGTTCACCAGTCCCGGAAACCCGGTCTGCGAATTCTCGGAATGGACTAAGCGACACATATATAGAACTATACATATGTTAAGGTTTCAGAGTTTCAGCTCCCGGGAAACCTAAGTGCAAGACCCCCTTGTCGTCGCATATACTGAATTCCCGATGGCGAAAATCCCGAAACAGGGAAGTATGTTTAGAGTTAGTAATTCAGAGTTTGTCTCCCAGAAGACCCCAATGTGAGACATTCTGTCATCGCATCCCCCGAACTCTCGACTTGCGAAATCCCGATAGGCAAAGTCCCGAAATGGATTCGCACACATGGTTTTGGTGTTTCGGCTTTCCGGTGCCTGGAACTCTCAATGGTCAGTTTTCCTCGTAATTCGCTAGCCGCGAAATTCCGATGGATGAAACCCCGAAATGAACAAGGGAATACCTGTATCGCGATTTCCTGTATCGCGAAAGTCGATGAGTACCCTTCGATAAGGCCTGTGGCCATAACCACCGATTAGATGAGTGCAGATAAGGGATGACAGGATCTGTATCAGGTCCTGTAGGGACTCGGGGAAATTCTATTCCTCGGAGAGAAGAAGAAAAGGCCGAAATTTTTTAATTTCCGTAGTGGGTGTGTTATAGAGGCCATAATGCTAAAACTAGAACCCTTATACAACATTGCCATCTACTCATATTCCTTTCTTGGCCAATGAGGTACCAATTCACATGACATCTCTACTAAATCTTCTACTTAGATCTCTCAATAGCTTATTTATGAAGTTCCATACCATCTAAATGCAAAATTATAATAAAAAAATATACTTCAAACATATACTTAACAACTATGTAAATTTAAACAATGAAACTAGCATCATCTTCAATCATTTCCATACCATTTCTCATATATGTTAGAAAAACAGGACCATGGAGCAATAAAATAAAACAAATGCGGAAACAAAACACAGAAGATACAAAATACAATAGAGACACAGATTTACGTGGTTCACCCAGTGTGGGCTACGTCCACTAGAGAAATTGCCAGGTCCTTCCTTTATTATTATCCAACATATGAAGGGATGTATACAACCTACAACAAACCCGCTGTAACTTCCTCTTCTTTCTCTCACAGTCTCCTATCTCAGAATACAATATTCACCATCAACTATAGCCGCAATACATTTCCCTCATAAAAGAGGGTTGCCTTCTAGGGCAAAAAACCCTAACATAATCTCTACCGTGAGATCTGCGACCTTATAATGAATGGTCCAGATTTACAATTAAATTACAATATACATTTACAAAGCAATTTTTCCTTCGGAGGCTTTGCCCCCGAACCCCCGTTGGGGGCCCGCTTACCCCCAAACCCCCCAGCCGAGGGGATAGCCCCCCCGAACCCCGTAGAGGGCGTACCCCACCTCTGCACTCCCCCGCGTGGAAGAGTGTACATACTTCTGGGGTGTAAATACTTCATGGGGTATAAACACGACTGAAAGTAAAAGACCTCTGAATCAGAAAGATAATCAAGCTCCACAACCAACAATATAAACATAGTGACTAACTATACACAACAATATTTATCTTCCAGGAATATTTACACATGTGAAATGGCATGTAGTAACAATTTCCTTTTAATCTTAAACTTTCATTACGAACACTATCCCAAGCTAAACTATAAGATAACAAAAATAATCACTTACTATAAATCTCTCTAAAAACACATAAATCCTCACACTTAAAACTATGAGGTAACAAGTGAAAATAGTCGCTTACTAAAAAATCTCTCAAAAACACACAAATCCTCAAAAAGTATGAATAAGACACATAAATCCTCACACTTAAAACTATGAATGAAAATAACAGCCATAATATACTTGTCGGGTTACTAAGACCAACCTCCTCTTTACAATAATAACATATTAAGACTCAAACAACACAATAACCATAATATCTCAACAACATGACTAGAACCAACCATTGTGTCACATCGAAGAAAAAAATGATGAAGTAACATGACATGGGAAGAAAGAAGAATAAATGGAAAAAAAAATGTTGTACATACAGTCATGTGCATAAAAATATTATGTGTTGTACATGCATAAACAAAGTAGGTATTTCCTTTCTTTGATCCCTTACCCTTTGGACACATCATAGTCCTTTCATGAGCCTCACAAGTCATCTCACACGAATTTGACATTATATTGTCACACCATAATAATGCCATCAAATTAATTTTTAAAATTATAAGTACATATTTTTATTTACAATTATAAGTACATATTTTTATTAGAATTTGACATTATATTGTCACACCATAATAATGTCATCGAATTAATTTTTAAAATTATAAGTACATATTTTTATTTACAATTATAATAAGTACATATTTTTATTATTAGTACTTAAATACAATACTCACATGGCCTAATGGAACCAAGCACATTGTCCATGTATACACATTATGACATATCAAATTATAGGTGATAGGTAGGAAAAATAAGATTATGAAGGATACTAGCATAGTAATGAATGATATGTTAGATAACTGACATGTTTTTTTAAGCATGTTTAAAGTCAATTGAAGAATTCTAAGAGGAATCAGTACACGCTTTAGGAGTTGGCATATCAGATTATAGGTAAGAAAAATAAGATATTGAAGGGATACTAGCATTGTAATTGAAGTGTTGTTGTTTAAGCATGTTTAAGAATAAATGAAGAATTTTAAGAGGAATCACTATATGTTTTAGCAGTTTTAATTACAGGAGGTGTGGGTTTTAATTAGAAGAGGTGTGGGGATTTTTATTACGTTGATTTATGATTTAATAGTTGATTTCTTTACAAGTAAAATATTATGTGGAATGTTTAAGTATCTCAGTTTTTGTAGGATATGATTTTAATTGTAAATTATTTTTAATTTTTGAAGTAAATTTTTATTTATATTGATTTGAAATGGATCTGAACAAGATAATGGTTGTAAGACTCAATGCTTGTAATTATAATTCGATTAGTGAAGATTACATAAAACATAAAAAACAATGACAAGCAATAAAGAAAAATAAAACGAGAGAAATGAAAAATAAAAATAATAATATGAGAGAAAAAGAGAGAGGAATGAGAAATGAAAGGTTAGTCTCTTCACCTTCCCATTACACCCAACTCTCCTATATCTTCTTGTAATTTGGCCCTCAAAGGGCTTTGTGGGATTTTTGCTTTTGCTAGCCAAGAGGGAGGATGCACATAGAGTCATGAGTTGCATTGTGACCAAAGATTGTTGAAATAGAAACTGACCAACCATTAGAAGTTGGTTTTCCCGTTTGGGTTTCCAAGGTAAAATCGTCTTCTCCATTATGTGATTGATTTTATTTACAGTGGGAATCTCTCATATGGGTTTGATATGCTACTCTTATTCATATTTAATTATTGTTTGGTTATTTAATGATGTGAGAATTCAATCTCTGCTGTAGCTCTGTGGATTTCTTTCATAGTTTCATTTTCCATGAGTAAATGAAGAACACCAACAACTTTGTTTTTCCCACCATTCGATGCACTTTGAAATTAAATATCTAGGGCTTCTATTAACTAACTGTTGCACTATTATAGTGAGTTTCTAATTATGTTAGGAAACTCATTGATTGTTGAAGCATACACAACATATGCTTATTTCCCCAAGGTTGTATACTATCATTCATCACCAAGAAGGTTGTACACAGACCTTGTTCAACCATTGGAGGCCATACAAAACGATTGGAGAAGGCCAGTGAGGTTGTACATGTTTTTGGGTGAAGTTTGGGGCTACACGTAGGCTGTATAGGGTATATGTATCCTTGAAGTGTTGTCTTCATCTCCCTAGGGGTTGTGTGAAGGATTTGCTAGACATGAGCATGGATTATATGGATGGCTACTGAATTGTGTCCTTGAATTAAATTAGAAACATTTTAATTACTCTCCCTCTTATCATATTTTGGCATTTAGTTTTCAAGTCTACATGGGCATATATTGAAACATTGTGTATGACATTGTGTGGTATTTCTCTTTTTGCCAACCTCTCAAGTCATTTGATACAAGTGCTACCTAATGACCATCTCAATTATGCTTTGTTAAATGGTGGTTAAGTGAATAATAATTTGATTATAAGCATGTTAATTGGATTTAGCTTGGGTTGTTGGGAAGAATGATTATTATCCTCCCCACCCAGGTTCAATTTCTGAAAGTGACATGTTGAGCTTTTAATGAGTATATTATGTATTGGCTTTGAGCCCTGCTGTTTATCGATCTTGTGCCCTAAATATTCTAGGGTTTACCCTAGGTGCTATCATCAAAATGAGGGGAAGTACTTGGGGGTTTTCCCCATGTGTGTAACCTAAACAAAAATGAATATAAGCAAATGAAACTTGGAATCAAGGCATTGTATGATATATACCATTCCATTGTGGAGGCACAATGAACCATCTACCATTTACTGGTGAAGCTTGATCCCTAAAACTCCCTTGACTTAAGAAGAAAATATGCGTGTGTGTGAACTTTTCCTTGTATTAAAAGTTTGAGTTGAAGCTTATTCTTATTCATTGCTATAGCAATGCACAAGGTTAACTCCAACAATCCACTTATTACCAATATTCCAAAATAAAGAGTAGAAAGATGATTCCATAAAGTATCTGTGTTGGTGAAGCTAATGTGGGTTAGAAGTCCCTCATTTACGGATGACATATCAACCTCTACACAAACTCTAAAGTTACTGGAAATGAATTTTACTTTCCACCACCAATAAAAAAAAATTTCATACCTTTGTACAAGTGTATCAACTAAACCTTTTTGTAAGTGTATAAACTAAACCCCTTATGGGAAAGTTTCAAAATTGGGAAAGTTTCAAAATTCAACGTAAGAAGAAATCATGCATAACTTACATTGTCTAGATTAAAATCATGCCTCCATAATTATAAATGGTTATATGAACCAACGATAAATCAAGTTTCAAACTGTAAAAACCATTTGCAAATTAGAAATCAAGAAAGCATACATTAATTAAGTCTCAAGAATATTTCTAGAAGATGCCCTTTGCCTCCCAATTTTGCATACATAACTGATCAACTTATTATTTTTCCAACCTTTTATTTTACGAAGGTTGAAGAACAATATTATAGCGCCTAGAGACACTTCTACAACCCAGTATGGAAGAGATGTTCATGTAACATAAAACATTAAAATAATAATAAAATTAATAATTAATAATAAAAATTAAAAAAACAAATTATGTCGGCTCCATTATACACACACACACAACAACCTCCATACCGGAGATGTGCATTTAAAATAACACATTAAAAAAAAATCAAAATAATAATAAAAAAATAAAAATTTATGTCGACTCCATATATATATATATATATAACAACCAACATAGATCCATCTTAACCACACATCTATCAAGCGTCGAGCAAGATTAAATCTCTCAAGGTGTAAACCATTTTTAAAGTGTAAAACTTGAAGAACGATTAAAGGTTTGGACCTCGAGAGATTTGATCCCTCTCGACGCTTGATAAATCTATGGTTAAGATGAATCTATATTGGTTACCTTTTTATCCAAACTCCTTTGTTCTACATACTCAACATCTTAGGTTTTCTTTTAGGTGCAAATATCTTTATAACAATTTAGGTTTCATTGACACACTCACATCACATCCATTCGAGTTATATGGAAACAAAAGTAAAACATTACTTTTAAATTTGATATGTTTATAATTTTTTTTTAAATCTTTTTTAAATTTAAATCATTAAATCATTTTAAACTAAATTGTGTATAATTATTTCTTTTGTTTTGCTAAGTGTAAATAAAAAAATAAGCATTGCTAAGATAAGAACATAGTGAAACTGAGCGTTGGTCAATTCCTAAAACACCATGGGATGAAAGAGTGTGTCACCTTTGTAACACTAAGAAGGTTGAAGATGAAAATCACTTTCTCTTCGATTTTCCAGCCTATACCCATATTAGATCTCATTTTCAAAATATTTGTCACACTACCAACCTTCCTAATCTCTTAACTCAACAAAAGTACTGTGATCTTGGAAAGCTTCTCTTAATGTTTTTCGAGCATAAAAACAAAATTCTAAAGAATCACAAGTAATCACTTACCCTCTTAAGATTCAATAAACCAATTCGGTCTTAGTAGACGTTAATCATCATCATCATAATATTAAATTTAACAAATATTTAATTTCGTTAATTAACATTAAATTTATTATTAAAAAAATTAGCATATTAAATTTGAATACATTTTATTTTCAATAAAAATCATAAAACATTTAATCATAGTAAACATCTTCATAATCTACTCATTCCATGATTATGGTCGTGATATCTTTTAAGTGATAAGGCACTAACTTTGAGCAAAGGGTATGCTATTACTTTCTAGAGATTATTTTAAACATTTCCCCAAAAAAATCTTTGTCTCTTATAGTCAAGACATGTGAAGGCACTTTTATGTATTTTCATGATATTTTATATTTTTAAAGGTGACAAGGCATTAACTTTTGGCAAAGGGTATGGTGTTAGTTTCAAGAGATTATTTCAACATTTCCCAAAAAATTATTTGTTACTTATAGTTGTGATATTTTTAACGTGGTCACGCACTAACTTTTGGCAAAGGGTATGCTTTTGGTTTTAAAAGATTATTTTTAACATTTCCAAAAAATCTTTGTTGCCTATACTTAAGACATTTGAAGGTACTTTATGCATTAACATGACATAATGTTTCCAAAAAAATCTTTGTTGCTTATACTTAAGACATTTGAAGGTACTTTATGCATTAACATGACATAATGTATATATCATTAGTTAAAAAATAAAAATATTTTTAAATTTAAATGATAAAATTTTAAAAATATTTATAATTATATTTTAAAAATAATTAAATTTAAAAAATAATTAAATTAAATTTGTTTTTTTATAATTAACTTATAAATTATAAAAATTATTAAAAAATTGTTTTGATTAATAATTCAATTCAACTTATTTTTTTATTAATTTAATAAAAAATATCATCTTTTTGATCAAAATTCAAATATTTTTTATAAAATTTATAATTAAAATTTCAATTCTAAAAAATAAGGTAATGTGACATTAAATATAAAAAGAACATTAAAAATAGAAATTTAAATGTTTTTATAATAATCATAATTTAATGATTTATATGATGAAGAAGGTGAAACATTCTGAACTTTTTCGTTTTATCATCATTGAAATTTGGTTATGCAATCTTTTTCAAAATCGTAATT
Source organism: Picea mariana (assembly GCA_032191745.1). Lineage (NCBI taxonomy): Eukaryota > Viridiplantae > Streptophyta > Pinopsida > Pinales > Pinaceae > Picea > Picea mariana. The sequence goes on from JASDQU010244523.1 coordinate 75,921, forward strand.
TTGGATCAATAAAATTGTTATTTTGAATGCAAAAATAGATTCAGCATCTTCGAATGCATTTATTGCAATCAGATTATGTAATTACACTAATAGACGTTCCTATTTTGGAAATAGGATGGAGGGTGCAAGATTGGATAGTTCGACTGGATTCGATCGTTGTATCCCTTCTTGACCTAACCGTTCAATCCTCAAGTACATCGAGGTTTGCTCCCCGATCCTACCACCTAGTCAACACCTTCCACTATCACCTCTACAATCTTCTCTCTCCCAACAACCCATTGTTGTCGCCCATCACCTCTTGATCATCTTCTTTTGCACCCCTGCGATCTCCTCAAGTCGTCACCCCTCTAATGTCCTCCTACTATTATTACCTATCCATCAATATTCATCAACCATGAATTAAATCATTGTAATATTAATATTTAATAATTGTAATTCATCAAATTCAAAATAAATCTAATTTCAAATCAAAATAACCAATTTCCATTTACATTAATTTTTTTTTAAACTAATATGTTGCCAACAAAATTATTTAATCAACTTTTTGTAACTTACCCATAATCACTTAGTTCTCAAAAGTAATAATATCTTTGTGGGTAGAAGAAAAATAAATGCAAATCATTGTACTAGTCTTCCACGAAATTGAGTATGTAATGATAATGGCATTTATGAATTTTCATATCGAGAGACATGACATATGGGCCCTATAAAACCTGATAATGGTGAGTGACGTGGCTCTTACCTCATAACTGAATTTTAAATTTATTCTACCATGTGGAAAAAGTAAACACGTGTACTCCCTGTATTAAAGCACATTGAGACAAACTCTAAAGTGTATGAAAATCATCATCTCACAAATAATGGTAGAAAGAGATGGTCATTTGAAACAAATACCAACCGAACAAATAATAAATTCAAAACCCTTTTCATCCAGCCCTCTCACCTAAAATAAACTGTAGACCTTATCTATAAACCTTATGGCTAGTGGACAAGGTAGGTCTCTTTTGTCCTCATTGCATTGGATATATGTGCTCATTGCATGGGAGATATGTGTTGAAAGATTTTTTTTTAAATTGATAAAAATCTAAGGTGGTAGAAGTACTTATCAGGTTGTATTATGCAACCATAAATAAGCAATATAGGAGGGATGTTCCAATTTCATGTTTTTAGTACTTATCTCTTCTATTTTGGTTTTATATATTATTAAAATCAATAAAATCACGATAAAAAAAAAATTAATATACGATCAAAATAGATCTAAAAAGTAGAACAATGAGACAATTCTTTAAATTATAACGTAATTTATTGTATATTTTTTTTTGTATTGTATATTAATGTCCATATCAGTTTTTACATGTAATAAATAGATTATCAAAGTTGAAGATGATCGAAGATAAAAAAACAAAAATGCACTTTATACTTGTTCAAAGAACAAGTATGCAACTGTGCAACTTATTGAGTTGAAACCATCTTCCTACAAGGTATCATCAAAAACATTTTTCTAAAGCGATCCAATACTACTATTAGATGGTTATTACCTTCACTTGTCATGGAAAACCTCCATCGAAGTCCATTGAAACTAGCTCACGTGGTCTACTTGAGATTACAAATGGATCGTATTTACCCAACTTCTATTTTTCTAGCTTTGATGCTAGAGGGAACGACTTCTTACAAACATTTCTACCATTTGCACCATGTTTTCCCAATAGAAACACCTTTATAATTTTGCAACAACTTCTCCACTCCAAAATACCTTAAAATCTTGGAATGGTATGCTTCTCATGATAACTACAATCGATAGAGGGATCCTCCCTAGTGATGTAATGGGGGCTGAAGGGTCCATTAGAGTTATTAATAAAATAGATATGGTGGCCATTTAATGTAATGTGGATAGAGTCCACTATGTTAATTATTATTAAATAAGGCCCACTAATTAGTTAGCATTGACTAAATGTATCGTGGCCTCATTAAAAAAGACCCACTATGTAGTTAACATTTAGTTATGGTCAAGGTTTGTTAAATAGCTATAAATAAGGATGGAGTCCTCCTTACATGATCATGTATGGAATTATTATTGTATTAGGGCCTAGCTTATTGGGAGGTTCCCCCTTGAAGAGGCAAGCGATTAGGAGTTGATTCTTCCATAAAAGGATCACCGTATAGTGTTTCCCTACCTTGAGCGGTTTGGATTTAAAAAAGTAAAGGGGCATTTCTATCATATTTTCCAATATATTGTTTATGATTCAATTTGAAGGACCAACGATCA
>JASDQU010244524.1:9801-21855 GCA_032191745.1 Picea mariana
AAGCATTTAAACAATATTACCAACATCTACATCCAACCTATCTTAATTAAATTCAAATTCATAATACTAAGCATTTAAATAATATTGCCTAACATCTCCATCAAACCTATCTTATGCATAATCCTCTACAAAATCATGACTCATAAAAACTTCTCTCATATGAATATCTTGATGATGTTGTCTCCAACGAGAGTAATTCCAAGAATATGATTTTGGATGTCTTTATGGCCATCCATTTCAAGAATATGGATTTAAGGATACCCATTCATCTTGTCTAATTATAATTATATAAGTAATTAATTTTTGCAAGTGTTCAATGTTTTATAAAAGGATGTTAGAATATGTATTTAAGTGATATTGATAAAAAAAAATTAAGTTAATTTTTTTTAATGATTAAATTTGTTTTATTATACTTAATCTTATTATGATTGCTTATGTATAATTAAAGTTATAAGTTGTGTGACATTTACGTAAATATAATAAGGAAACATTAAACTATTAAATTATTGGGAGTCATTTAATCTTGTATCAAACTTTTCTCTAGTGGAATCTAGCAATACTAAAAACCATAGTTTTTATTAAGTTGGAACTCTATCAATTTTTTTATGACTTGGCTTGTTTCAAAATTTTTAAGGACATTGTTCTACCATGCATACATCTTGGATCATGGTAAAACTCTTCTCATGCCTAAAATTTCTATCAAATTTTTATTACATTTTCGATCAAAAAGAGGGTATGTTTCCACTTATAAGACTCCTTATTACTTAATATAGGTGTCCAAGTGACTTGGTAGGCTATTTTTATTATTCCATACTCGCTATGTGGAGTTAAGACCTAGGTACATCCTTGAGATCTTCATTATCCATCTATTTATATGGATCATCAATTATCAAAGTGTTAATGGGAATCTTTATACAAAGTAGTTCAATGTAAATCAAAATTGTTCACTAAATTTTTTTGAGCAAAGTAGATATTTATAGAGTGATTACATGTGAAAATTCTTAAAAGTTATATACTCTAAATCTTAATCTTTTGTCTCTTATATTATAATAATAATAATAATCTAATTTTAATTTTTAAAATTCGAAGTTTCGAAACTGATTGCCTATCCAATGTCAAGAGGACTGCTTAAACTGAAAAAAACAATAAACAACATTAACACAAACGGATTGATCTTAATCCTGAAGAATAAAAGTATAAAATGTTCTTTGAAACATCTCAACAAATATTTAACGAAACGAGTGAATAAGTCTAAACAACTCTTAATACGTTCGGTTCTGTAATTGAATTATAACATACTCGAAATTCAGAAGGCGACATCTTGCTTGGTTCAGTTCTGATATTGAATTTAAAACATAATTTAAATTTAAAAGACCACATATTGGTCCCGGCGGGGCTCGAACCCGCGACCTTCGGCTTGCTCTGATCTATGACATAAGACCAATGCTCTAACCAACTGAGCTACGGGACCATTTGATAAAGAAAGAAACGGAATTTATTTTGTTAACAATTGTTGTACGAAAAATTTGCAATATTTTTTTTGGGTTGTCCTTGTCTATCCATAGCATTTGCTTTGTCGCGGCTTTGGCCTTGCGTTGCATAACAGTATAATAATGATTTTATATTGTTTAAGAAATTAATCATAAATTTGAATTCGAATTGTTTAAAAATGAAATTTAAAAGGTGGCAAAATCTATCATAATTTAGTGGTCAATTGATAATGAAAATATTTATTATTGGGTTTTATTCACAAATGCATGTTGTTTTATCGTTGTTGTTATTTAAGGAAAATCACACCACCAAAATGATTTATTTGTAGTCCATAAGGGGGCATACTTCTACTCTTGTCATTTTTTTCTTGGTCTTGGGTGGATAACCTATTTTTTTGTTCGAGGAAGACAATCTCTTAGCCACTCACAAGCAGTGCTAGGTCTTAATCTAGGGCCAAAAGACCCATTGAGAGTGAAATTCACGAGAGAAATAGAGACAGTCGAGGGTAAGGGGAAGGCCAACAACCATGACCCTTCACTTCACATTCCTCGACCTCCTCTCCTATTCATTTTTCTTATTTCATTTAATTATCTCTCTTTCTCTCTCTCTCTCTCTACATTTACATTGTTTTGCTATGGTTTCTCACCTTTGTTAATTGTTGAATTGCATTGTAGGTACTGAGTCTTACACCCATTCATCGATTCAGATCCATTTCAGATCCCTTGGACTTATCTTATACATCACCTTATGGACAATCAAGATTTACAGGAAAAAAAAAATCACTTATAAGTATATCATGATGATGATTCTTTAATAAGCATAAATGAAACAATATGGATAGATGACTCTATTGTCACTTATCCATTTTATTAAATGGCATAAGAATTAATTAGCTTGTATTATTGTCTAGACTAAAGAGATGTTGACTAAAACTATTGTTCAAATATGTCGTAATGTTATTTAGTGGCCACATTTGTTGATGTACTTAATCCTATTATGATAACAAATATATCATTTAAAACCATCATTTTTGAGATATTTATAGACATGTAATAGGACATCATTAAATTGATTGTGGTATTCTATTAGAACATTTATTTATCTAATAATCAAGCTCATTGATGTACTTAATGCCAATAAGCTTATGTGATGATAATTGTTTAATTAAAACCATCATTTATGTAAATGTAATGGGAAAAATTACACTTATTAAGATATTTTAGTAAGGCATTTATGGAGTTCATCATTACTTAATATAGACATCCAAATGACTTTGTTGTTAATTTTTTATTATCTTAACTCATTATTTAAAGTGGGTTTCTCATTATTAAGACCTATACATACATAAGATATTTGAATCTTTTTTATACATATATTTGACATGTGCCTAAATTTGCATACTTTTAGCACTCGTCTAATGCTTTTTTGCTTACGATTTTCCATTGATCACTTCCTTTTTGATACTTTCTTTATCCAATTTTCCTTACTTATCATTAAGGTATGAATCTTTCCCCATATGCCATTTATATGCTATTCTTGCATATTTGCTAAAGGAACTTGCTACTTTCATGTGCTAATATTGTTATACAAGAGTAATACAATCGCTGCAACTCCTCACAATGGCTGCAATCCCTCTTTGTTGTTGTGATTCCTGGTGCAATCCAACTACTACAACTCCAAGTGCACTCTTCATTGTTGTGATTCGAGGCAAAATCCAACTGTTGCAAATCCAATCACACTCTCTGTTGTTGCGACTCTGAACAACTACTGCAACTCCAAGTACACTTTCCATTATTGCAACTCTGAGTCTATTGTTTCTATGATTCCGAGTACAAAATACATTAGCACAACAATCAACACTACAACCGACAGTTTGGAAATGATCTTTGCATGGGAAGGTGATAGGAGGAAACTAAACGACTAAGAGGAATTAGTTTTCCTACCAAGTCGGCACATGCTCGATCTTTACTAAAACTTGGAAAAATCAATGTAACCAGATGAACAACAAGATTCTCATAGTTGTCCATCCATATCTTGTATAATTTTAGACATTAGTCATACTGTATAAGAACCTTGGCTTCCCTAGAGCCAAGGAGAGGATAATTATTATACCAATCACATTCTTATGTTATTTTAACTTTCAGAATTTTGCAATACAATTTTGTTTCATCTCCATGTTCGTGTAATGGTGTGGTGAATGATCATTCTATTTTGATTTCATAGCTCAGTACCTTGCCTAAGGGGGTAGGGCCCCCTCCTTAGTCAGGTACTTCCTGTATATTAGCGTAGGATTTAATGTTTCAATTACATTTATTTGCTTCAATAGTTATTCCATTTCCCAATTTGTTGTAATTATAGATTTCATAGAACAACACTTGCAATTTGTGTGTGGTTAATGTTTAATTTCGTGGCCTTGGGAGTTCCATAATTCTAAACTATAGTTCAAGGTTGATTCAATTTCTATGAGTTTATAATCATAGATGCTACTACAACTCTAGTTACTGCAATTCACATCGATGTAATTTTGGTCGTGTTGGAACTCACGTTGCTGTGATTTCTTTCATGTCGCAACTCACATTGTTGCAACTCCACTTGCAGCTGCACATTATTTTATTTCTTTATAATTTGTGATATCTTTAGTCTTCGATAGTTTGGGATTGATATTATATTGGATTGTCATTGAATGTGCGAAAACACAATTGTTATAACAAAACAATATCTTCATTATACTTGAGAAAGATGCCAATAGATCATAGTATAGATTTAATTTATGCAAGTGTGATTTCAATTTTTGCAAGCATGATTTAATTCCCACAAGTTTGATTTAATTTACACAAGTGTGATTTAATTTCCGCAAGTGTGATTTTAATTTCCACAAGTGTGATTTCAATTTACGCAAGCATGATTTAATTCCTACAAGTGATTTAAATTCCACAAGTGTGATTTTTATTTCCTGCAAAAGTGATATTTACTTTTTCCGCAACTCCGGGAGTAGTATATTTTGGTGACTTAATTAAGTATCTTGAAACCTTGATTTGTGACATTAAAAGTACTACAACTCTTAGAAAAAACAACACTACTCTTGCATATATGGTGCACGACAGTTCATAAGTAATATACGACCTTTGATTGATAATTAAATGTACAACTCTTCAGTTGCTTGCTAAATAATTATAAAGTAATTAAAAAGTCTTTCTTTTTTGGCGTCGTTGTCGGGGAACTGTCAAAAAAAGTGATTGTTGTTTATTTGTGTAGATTTTATTCATATTAGTAGATTAAATGTTATGATTTCCTTTAAACAATCCATAGAATGTTTTTCTAATCTTTTCTATGCCCAAAGTTAGAGATCAATAAGGTAGATTTATTAGCTCTTCCAAAAAGTCTTGAAAAGATAATAGTGTAGGTCAATCTCAAGAGGGAAAGGAGCCCATTCAACTAAATTACTTATCACCTACAACAAGTTTTCTTGCGAAGAACAAGCATGATAATCTATCAATGTGTCTTATTGGAGATCCTTGTTCAAGCTAGTTCAGTGAAAAATAAAGTCTCTTATAACCTTGTCTAGTATTTGAATCAAAGTTAGGCATCTAAAAAGATCATTAGAAAATATTAACATTTTAATGAATTATTATATAGCATTCCATAGACAACCAATTATTCTAGTTTGTAAGTGCTTTTTTTCCATAATTAAAAATCTCAGGAACTCTAAACAATGAGGCTCTATTGAATCAATTAAATTATCTTTATAACATGCTAAGAAAGGAATTTGGGGTGAGGGAATCTTCTATTCCAAATTAAGTTTTGTAACATGAAGTACATTAGAGTTAAATCATAAAATCCTCTTAAACATTATTCTCTTGACTTGTAGCTTAAAGATATAATTTTAGCTATGATCTTATAAACATAGTTACATAACGAGATTGATCTGAACTCTTAAAAATACCCAGGTCTTTCAGAATTAGGGTTAAGAGTAATGCGAGTAGAGTTAAATGAAGAAATAATCCTACTATACACCCTATATTCTTCAATGACCTTCAAAAGGTCACCCTTAATGAGCTCATAAAAACCCAAGAAAAACTCTATAATCTTGCCATTTGGACTTGGGATTTTATCTTTTTGGAAATTGTTCATCACCTCTTAGAAGTCATTTGTTGAGACTTCTTCTAATATCATTTCATTGTCACTATCCTCCATAAACCTAGGAAAATAATAATTCATTTTTATTACCTCATCAATAGAAATCCCGTTCTTCTCTCTATATTTTCCTTCAAAGTATTTAATTCCCAACCAAGTCAAATCAACAAATCGTGCTACTTTCCCATATTCTCTTGGAAGTTTGTAAATTGTATTAATATTATTTCTGTGATTTACAAAATTATGGAAATAATTGGTGTTTTTATCTCCTTTAGCAAGCCATAGGGATATACTTCCGAGTCTCCAAGTCTTTTCCTTGTCCTCCAACATGTTCCTCTTACTCTAGATATTTTTCATGAGATTTAACCACTACATAAAAAAAAAACTACACACCGACTAAACAAATATTCCAACTCTTTTCCTAAAAAATAACATAGATTACAACTTATTCTCAATACCCACCAATTGTTTCTCATCCCTTATTTTCATTTGGTTAGCCTAATCTACATACAATTGTTTCATCCTTTTTAAATTATTGTTGAACTGGATACAAGCTGGCTCGCATAGATTTCCAATATAGAGGGTCCAATTAGATTTTATGATATTTATATAGTCCTCCTCCATTAACCAAATTGGATTGAATTTAAAGGGGATGGGTGGTTTCCTACCATATGTTCCAATATCCAAAGGACTGGTTGGTGATCAGATGCACCACCTACCGCTTTATCCTATACTGATCATGAACAATAGCTTCATTCAACAAAAACCAGCCCAGTCTTTTGGCTATTCTTGTTTCACCCACCCTCAGTTTTCTCCAAGTATGAGATAACTTCACAAGCTCTATGTCCAACATACCAATATCTTCTAATCTCTATAATAAAAAATATTTGATAGCGGGTTTGACTTTGCAGCTAGACCTGTATTTCAGATCTTCCTAATAGAAAGTTTAGATCACCTCCAACGATAATGTTATTATTCCTTAACAAATTCATGGAAAACAACTTTTACCAATATACTGCTCGATCTTGATATGGCCCATAAATGTTGAGGAAAATAATTTCTTCCCCTAGCTCCTGAGAGAATAAAGCCATGCCTAGACTTGAAGAGAAGGATAAGGAATTATAGTATAGAAACAACCATCTTTTCCATCCCAAACTAAGTAATCTAGATCTACACACAAAGTTTGTTTCAATGAAATCCCATTCCCCTATAGCCTTCCCTAGATCTCCATAATTTTTTGAACCTTCACCTATTGTCTCCTAGATATAAATGACCTCTTGCTTGTAAGCGTTACAATCCTTTTAAGGGAATTTTTTTTGGAGGGGTTGCTAAGAAATTATATTTCAAGGTCATACAAATCATGGGTCACCCTTCACAAGGGGTTTGCTTGATCTAAGAACCCCACATATGGATTTTTTCTTGCTTATGAAAATTTGTTGTTGAGCTTGAGATTGGGCTTTAGACAAGTTATAATTTCTACCTCTTCTCATACCTAATATGGCTCACCAAACACTTGTCCCCAAACCACCTTCAACTCCAGGAAGTTAAATCCCAGATCCCTTATACCAAGATCTTAATGGGTATCTAGATGAGCCTTCCAAAGGATAGTTACTTAGACCCAAATTTGAGCTCAAGTCTCTCGAAACATTAGGGAAAAAATATTGGACTCTAAGTTTTCATTCAAATTCCATCCAATCCTAAATAGGCCACTCAATCAGAGGATGAGGAGGTTTCGAGGGAATTCCAATAGGTGTTTAACCAAATCCCCCTCAGACCCACAATATGAAAAGATACCAAACTCATACCATTCAACCCTACTTTGAATCAATTGAGAGGGAACTAGGATAGACTTATGCACTATACATGATAAAATGAGTTGAATCGAAATGTATTTAGAGGCTAGACTTGTTTCATGCACACCCTTCAACTTCCCTTGAAAATATAGCTCTCCTACCTCACCTAGGATATATGGATTCATATTTACATTAGAATTGTGGGACTCCCTCCCTTCAACATCCACATTGGATCCCACTTTCTAAACAACCTCTCTTATTCCCACCATAGGAATTATCTCCTCAAGAGTTTTCAAGATCAACCTAGTGATTTGAGGGTCTTTAGAATTCCTTTTTAAGAAGACACATCATTTTTTTTTACCCATATGCATTTCAAAAAATTCAAATAGCATTCCTGAGTAAAGTAACCATATTTGTGACACCTCATGCAACGAAATGGAAGCCCCACATAGTATAAATGTTGACAATGAGCATACTATCATTTTTGTAGAAAATATTCTTCAACTAAATCCTCTCTCATGTCAATATAAACCAAAATTATAACCACAAACATGGAGTTTGTCTCCTAAGAACTTAAATCAACTTCAACAAAAGTACCAAATGCATTATCTATAGATTTAAATATTTCCTCCAACCAAAATTCCATGGGGAGAACCTAGATCTTCACCCATATAGGATGAGGGAAATATATTTCTCTTCTCGAGTCAAAGGAAGGACTTTGCCATTTGATAGGAAGTAGAGTAGATCCTCTTCTCTAGTGTCTAGAAAATATTTTTACCAACATCCACTTCAATTTCAAACATAAATTCCAACCACCCTTTGTAGAGAAAATAAAAAAAACTGAAGCGTATCCCAACAAAAACTACCACTTTGTCCTAATCCATTCTTTCAATTCCTGAGATCTTATGTATCGACCAAAAAATCAACCCACTAGAGTGTGCGATGACAATCCAATAACCTAATGCATTTGTATATCGCCACCTAAAACTATCCTTACATGGTTATTCTTTTGCTTAATGCATCTTTTTTTTTTATCCCTTTTCCTCCGAATTTACTGCAAGAGACCTCTACATGCTTCCTCTTTAGAACTCGTTCACAAGTCTCGTCTTCATCTCTTTGTCCTACTAAGGAAAAACAAACCCTAATAGAGATAATGAGCAAACCAATGAATCCAAATCTTCTCTATATTCTTCCTATACTCACCCACAACATGCATATTAACTTCTTGACTATGTGATCGATTTCAATATGCTATACTTACCTAAAGTTTTATTTAGAAAAAAATTAGACCCTGGCACCAAAAGATAATCTTTCCTTAAGACTTGGTAAAAACATGGAATCCCACTTACAAAAATGTCCCTTTGACTAAGGGTGTCTTCAAGAAAATGTACTAATTCCTCATCCATGTTTTACTTGGATAATCCTTATCCCTAAATCTTGCAGAAACCCTAACCCTAACCCTACTACCCGTATTGTATAGTATATGTTACACTTTATAGTTTATTAATTTAAAAAATTAGATGCCCTTTTATGGAATAGTGTTGCAATGTGATATTGAATGCTTTATAAAGCACAATTTTGTTCTCCTCTCCAAAATACTTGGACACTAGATCATATTTGCTTGTAATGCTAATATGCCAAAATAGGCATGGAAGATTTGCTTGTAAAACTATTTCACATAAGAGGAACATTCTTCTTCCAACATAGCCTAGATCAAAAATTTTCCTTGATATGAGAGATTGGTTTAGTGTGATTAGTGAGGTTGTAAGAGAATTGGTAGTGTTTTAGCTAAGAAATAGGTGATAATTTAAGTAGTTTGAGATGTTCCATGAGACACGACTTGTCATATGTTGGTGCTTATTTTGCATCTTTAAATTTCTACTTAATTTGTATCTAAATTTGATTAATTTTGTTCGATAAAAAATCGTAAAAACTGGTCTAACTTCTTTGTAATATCGTTTGGTTGTCTAATTAAGTTAATAAGTATTTATATGATGAGATATAATTTCTATGTACTCATAGAACAAACCAATTAAAAATTAACATTTATAATCATTAGATTTTTGAGATGAAAGTTGGGTTCACCCTTCTTCATCCATCCTCCTCCATTACCCTACCTATCCCTACATGGGTTGGATAATGCACCTACAATTTATCTTCATCTTATGTTGACAACAATTATCTTATCAATGGTGGATAGAGGCATTTAGGTGAAATTGTGGACAAGTGTTTTGGGTTTTCATTGAGTTTGCCACCACATGTAATGAACCAGAATCCCTGCTTCGGGTGCTCTCTCATTAAGTATAATAGTCTTGGGTTCTAATTGCCTCACAATAAAATCGATGTTTTTGACATGGTGAAGTGCAGGGCGACATCCAACGTGCTACATTTATTAAATTTTGAATATTTTTGTGGGTCGTTTCTCTTCTAAATTATTCCATCCTCTGTTAATGTGATAGAAAATATTTAAAAGAATTGATTATAGTTCTTCATTATATATGCAATTGAGTTAAATAGAATAAAGGTTGAAATATCTGTAGGTATATCAAGCTTCACTCTACAATTCTTTCCTTTTTACATAATTATTGTCCGCTTGAAAATAAATTGAGTCTTCTTCCTCAAAGAGGTACTCTATTCCTGTAAATCGGAGCACAACATCAACTTATTATACCTATATGAGACAAATGGGTAGGAATTTAAACTATGTATCGTATTCTCACCTCATAGATTTTTATGAATCGAATTACAATGATATTTTATGCCTTTGCTTGAACTTTCATTAATTAGAGTGAGATTTCCTTTGCTTGAACTTTCATTAATTAGAGTGATTGTTAGGCGGTGTGCTTTCAATTATTAAAATATGAGTAATTAATTACCTAACTTTCAACATTATATACTTACTCTATAACATTCAACATTATATACTTACTCTATAACAAAGTCAACTAAGCTATCAATGATCCCTACATCAATTTGCTCTCAAACATACTTTGATTTGATTGTCAATTGTTAATGAATGAACAAGAATGGATTGATGTTAAATCAAATTATATAGGTGGGTTGGGAAATATAGAAACATGGAACTTTTTTTTTTTATCCAAATGATCCTTATCCAATATTAGGGACAAATCAAAGTATTTGATAATGACATTATCTAAACGTTCTATGTTTTGGTCTTTTTTGTCGGAATCCGGTGACATAAATCTGGACGAAATCACAATTTTCTATTGTTTAAATTGCATTTATGAATGCATAAATGGATTCAACGTGTTGAAAAACCCCGGGACTTTCATATTATACAGAATTAGCACTCAAATTCGTAGATCCAACAATTTCTTGCCAGATTTTGGGCAAAATTAAATAGAAAAAATCCCTAAAAAAAGACCAAAACGTAGAATATTTAGACTACAAATTTTATAATTTGAACCATTATAAAACTTTATATTGAAAAAATTAAAATCTACCTCTTGATCTATTGCATTTCAACTACAAGGTATGAATTGCTAAATATAAAATGGTTGATCATTTATGAGATATGCCTTTCCCAAATGTTCTTAATATATTACTTCATTACATGCATCAAGTTATTTCCTTCTACTACTATTTTTCCATCTGAATGTGTCTTACATGTGTTGGTAGTGGGAGAAAGATCGCATACATTGGAAACCTTTTCCCACTTGAAGGGTGCCAGGAAAACCATTGATAATTTTCACGAAAATTTTCCAACATGTTGAGACTCCACATTTACATCCAAGTGAGTTCCTATGAAGTTAGTGGTGTTGGGGAGAGACACAAGGAATGAGTGAGTTGATACATGAGGTGTATTTTACATGTATTCTACATTCAATGTTGTGGTGTTAGACATGTTTTTTCATATACTTGTTCTCACAATTATTTACCTGGGATCGTTATAGTGAATCTTTGTATTAGTTCCTATATACAAAATCTACAAATTGCCCCACTATTTATCTTCGCTAATGTATAGACATTGATCATATGGAGCATTGAGAAACAATGTGTGAGTTGAAATCGCTAAGGAAAGTACCTTAGGTCATTACATGTAATGATTGATTAAAGATTTCATTTAATCTTTAATCAATGAGTGAGTTGATACATGAGGTGTATTTTACATGTATTCTACATTAAATGTTGTGGTGTTAGACATGTTTTTTCATATACTTGTTCTCACAATTATTTACATGGGATCGTTATAGTGAAACTTTGTATTAGTTCCTATATACAGAATCTACAAATTGCCCCAATATTTATCTTTGCTAATGTATATACATTGATCATATGGAGCATTGAGAAACAATGTGTGAGTTGAAATCGCTAAGGAAAGTACCTTAGGTCATTACATGTAATGATTGATTAAAGATTTCATTTATGTTTATTTCCTTGTCTTAGCTTGATGGTGCATTAATCCATCCATTTGTTGTGCCCTTATTTGTAAGTCTATGCATTTGAAACAATTGAAGTGTAGTAGAGGAAATAGTACATGGATGCATAATCATTTTGAAAGTTAATGATAAGGTGTGGAAAGCTAATCTTATTTCAAGCTTCATCCAATAATCCCTTATGTTATTTTTTGATAGCTCAGGAAATTATTGCACAACATGAAGTGCATTTGCACATT